>JAPYZE010003448.1:0-32965 GCA_030522805.1 Leptomastidea abnormis | reverse complement strand
AAAAAAAAAAAAAAAAAAAAAAAAATATTTTATATTAAAAAATAGAAAAAAAAAAAAAAAAAAAAAAAAAAAAAAAAAAAAAAAAAAAAAAAAAAAAAAAAAAAAAAAAAAAAAAAAAAAAAAAAAATGACGAGTGAAATTCTATTTGCAGCTTGATCAGTGACGCGAAAGAAAAAAAGCAGTCAAAATCGTACGCATGCAAACTAGTTGAGAGAATAGGTATATCACATGAAACATACGTATCTATCCTATCTCAATGTCCCATTGCGTCACGCAAATAACTCTGGGGAGAGAAAAAAAAATCGAAAATCAAGTCTACGTTGGATGCGCGCATAAATACAAATGAAACGAGATGATGTCGAGGAGAGAGAAAGAGAGAGAAAAAAACGCTTGTGAAGGAAAGGAGCATTTCGCGTAGAACGAGATAAGTTAGGGTTTGAGGAAAGCGAAAGATGAAAAGAGGCTCTCTACGCGAGATTGCTGTTGTCGCATTTATGAGGATCATATACCATGAAAAAAAAATGTAAAGTGGTAAGAAAAAAGACAGCGAGAGGTATCTTGGGGAGTCTCATGTTGTGTATAGAGAAAATAAATAAGGTGGAAAGGTAAGGTACAAGATGTAGAAGTAAAGACGAAGATGCTGTGAGGCCGAGAGAAATTAAGCAATTAGTAACTTTGCACCACAGGTGTTTTCTCTCTCTCTTTCACTTTCTCACTCTCTCTTTCAACGAGATTTGATTATGTTTTCGAGCTGGTACTCGCTGCTAACACTCGTAGCTTCATAATCCTTTCCAAACTTTTGCTTGCCCCCTTTAATTCTCTTATTCAACGTACGAATCGATGCGACTCGAGATAATTAAATCTAGCAATTGTGTCGTTACTAATGCTTCTCTCTCTTTTTTTTTATTTAACATGTATTTTTTATCTTCTTTTTTTATTTATTTATTTTTTTTGATTATTCGAAATTTATTCAAATTTATTTATATATAAACGTGAGATTCATTCGTATTTTAACTAATTAGTAAACGAATCGTAAATACAAATTTTGGTTTTAATTTTTGAAAAATAAATTTGGTATAATTTGTTGAAATTTTATTTTTTTTTTATTTTTCTGAACAATATCAATCAAGCTAATTCTCAATAATTTCAAATAATAAATAAATAAACAAATTAATCAATTTACAAGATACATAAAATTAAATTGAAACATTAACTCTTTGACAAATTGACTAAAAAAGAAATTCATCATTGACAAAGTACCTATATATCTGCACTAATTTAGAAATCTAATTATAGATTTCGATTTAAAAATAATACGCGTTTCATAAACATCAAGATCAAAGCTGTTCTCCTAATAAAGCACTAACAAAGTATCTCATTCACACAAGTTTTAAAAATAAGCTCTGACAACTCACAAGACCGTCGTTATCCATCATAATTTCTCATTACCAACAAGCATCGAATAAAAACCATTTTATAAAGTATACAAAAAAAAAAAAATAGTTTAACAGCGAAGAAAACTATTTATAGATTGAGAGAAAGAGAAAAAGAAAGGATTATACAGTCCAGAGCAGTATACTTTTGTTTTCCCAACAGTCTCATTTTATTTTTCAGAATCCGAATAGTATACGCGTATACGTACGCTTGCCGTCCTTATAATTGAACGACGTCCATCTTCCTACTACTACTACTGCATTTACTACAGCATCAGCAGCAGCAGCAGTAGTAACAGCACACACAACTCTCCATTCCATCTGTCTAGCCGTCCATCCTGCAAGCTCACCCGTACATCCATCCATCCATCCATCCAAGTTGCCTGTTTCTTTTTCGCGCAACTCTTTCTCTCTTTTTTCCCCTTTCTTTTCTCTTCATCCTCTCTGTTTTTCTCTCTTCACGTGCTTGTTTTATCTTTGGAACCCTATATATAGGACTCTCTACTCTCGGCCATCGGTTTCCGGATATTAGCAGCCTCTCCCCCCCCGCTATATACGCGCAAGCTCCATTAAAGGCGCGCGAAAGCACCGTAACGCGTGATGGGTGTGAAAGGAGAGAGAGCGAGAAATGGATAGAGAAAGACAAGTACTGCTACTGCTATATATATGTGCCTTGTCGTCCTCGCTACAAGATAGTGCTTTCAAGTGCCGCGATGTTTTCGTACTCGCTCGTACCAACCTTCTTCTCTACAGAGTAACTTTGCTATATATCTATATGTAATACCACCGAGTGCTTTTCATCCGACATAACCGGCGTTTTATTGATTATATTCCTACGTTTCCGCGAAATGTTATGCTTTAACAAATCGAGAGTACACTTAACGCAGAGCTTGCTTTTACAATTCCATACTCTTTTATATTCTTGAATCAACTTTCGATTGTAGATTCTGTTTGAGGAGATAGAGTTATATTAATTATGTTACAACATGGAGTTACAACTTTGTTAAATTTTAATTGATTATCAATATTGATCGTGTAAGGTAATCAAGACCAAAAATTTTTGTTTTATGTTGGGTAGCGGCTAAATTTGATATTTGTATTTGTATTTGTATTTATTTACCAGTATACAATAATTAGTATATTACAATTTTATGAAAAATTATAACCCATAGAACTGTTAAAAACAATTGTACATGATAAATGATAGATATTAAAAAGTTAATAATTTTAATTAATATAAGCTTGATAATGTAATTTACGAAATTGAGAAAGATAACATATAATATGTAATCCTCTTTGCGAAAAAGAAAAAAAAAACAAAGAGAATTGAAAAGTACCTTTTACGAAGACGAAAAGAGAGAAATATTGTAGTTATAGTGTACCTAGTTGAAGTGTCTTTTCGTAGCCAAGAGTACACTACACTAGCAGAATTACCAACCAAATTCTACTGGACTATGCACTCAGCTCTCTCTCTCTCTCTCTTTTTCTCACTCACTCACTCATCTTCTTCTCTTGTCTCGTTTTCATTTATTCTCCGTCTCGCACACTCGCCCAAGCGTTGTCTCTCTTTTAAAAAGCAGAGAGGGCTAGAAAGAAAGCCGGCTTAACCGAACTACTCCATCCGAGTCAACACACCTTTTGGTACTGCAACGAGTGGCTAACGCGTAGTAGCAAGTCCTTTAGCTAGAGAATAGATCTCTACCTCCTTTTCTTTCTTTTTTTCGAGACCCACAATGGATACGGTTAGGGATAAATGGACAGGAGAGTTGCTTACTCCTTTCAGATTTTTTTCTTGAGCTTTTGAATAAATTATATCGTGGGCACCTCACCTGTTGGTTTACTTGCATTTTTAGGAAAGTATAAGATAGTTTAATCTTTGATATTGCTTGGAGATTTAAGAAGTTTATTGTAAAATTTTATTTATTTTTAAGAATAAAATGCTAATAATCTGTTGATAATCAGCTTGTGTGTGTGTGTGCTTTTTGGGTTAAAATTTTAAATTTAATTTCTCAGATTAATTTTTAAAAAATTCCATGAAATAAATTTTTGAGAATCTTGGTTGGCATACTTTTAATAATTGTTACCGTTCTATGCTTTGTACACACAGGAACACTTGTAAAAACCAAGGCTTTACCAAAACTAAAAAAGAGAAAGCAAGTAAGGTTCATAGCATATAGTAGTTAATAGTTGTATAGATTTATACATAGATACCTAGCAGTGTAAACTACAGCCGAAACATTATCAATTAAAGTGTCGTGTATTTATCTTGAGGAACAAAGTAGTACAGAAACAAGCATTTCCACACAATCCCATGGTAGTGTCGCGCGCGCCTATATACAGAAACAGACAGAAAGGTAGCCTTTCATCCTGCTAGAACACAGACCCAACAACGGTACAGAAACATTTTCCCTGTGACGTTATTTACGCGAGAGAGAGAGAGAGAGAGAGAGAGAGAGAGAGAGAGAGAGAGAGAGTATATATTTGTACGAAACTGTATATGGTAGCAGTAGCAACAGCAGCAGCAAAGAGAGAAATAGGAAAGGTTGAAGTAGTAGGTATAGAGGAGGAAAGAGTGTGTATGGGGGGTGATTTGGTAGTAGAAGCAGATTGTGGATATGGGTATAGGTGACAGAAAGTGGAAATCGGAACGCCGCCGCGCCTCCGGACACTCTATACATACATATATGGGATGTATGGGGAGGAGAGGACAGTTATACAGTCCCATGTGGCTTTCGTTAATTAACTCAGTCGTCTCGGGACGTGCTTGCGGATACCTTCTCCTTCCTCTTTTCGCGAAAAGAGAAGGAGAGAGATAGAAGAGATTCGAGCTTTGAAGCCCACCCTACTCCTCCTCCTTTTCCTATACGCTCGAGTGGAACAGACCAGAGAGAGAGAGAGAGAGAGAGAGAGAGAGAGAGAGAGAGAGAGAGTATAAGCTTTTCCATCTTCGCGTGAAAGCTACCGAGACTGCAATTTCGATGTTAAACGCACTTGCCCGTTGTAGTAGTATTAGTAGTAGTAGAAGGACGCGCTGGCTAATAAGTAAACTTTTGTCGTACTTCTGTCTTTCTCTCTACTATAGCATATACACATTCTATCCGGACTAGTATAGCAATGGAAGGGACTGGTGTGTGTTGTTTTTTGAGAGGCAAGCTTATCCCTATACTTTGTTTAGAACACGCGAAATTTTATGCTTTACTTGGATGGAACGTTAATTTATTGTCTGTAACGTTGTTTTTTCTTTTTATTTTCAAATTAAAGCTTATATTTTTGGGGAAAAAATGGGTATACGTAGCTTCGTGTCTTTTTAGTTAAAAGAATTGTCATAGAAATGTTTTATTTTATCCGTTTACAGAAAAACTTGTTGTGTGGTTTTTCTGTTGTAATCGAATGAACACTATAGATTATTAGTTGAAATATTTATTAAAAAATTGTTTATCTATATCAACACTGAAATTTATTTTAAAATTGTGCAACACAAAAAACAATTGTTTATATTTTTATAAGCTTCTTTTACTAATCTCTGTGAATTTTCCTTTTAAAAAATGTTGTATCTTTCTTTTTCTTTTTCTCTCTCTCTATCTCTCAATGGAAAATCAATACGAATAACATATCTCGTTTAATATCACTATTATTGTCATTCGCTCAAGTACAGTTTTATAGGATTTCTCTTCAGTCGCATCATATAAAAAGTTTTCTAAACCTTCTCAGTTTCTTCGAATAATATCGTTCAAGCTTTAAATAGATTAGATTAATACACTAAGTTCTCTTTATATTTTAACATTTAATTATATCTCTAGATAAAAATTAATTCTGCTATATAATTCTATGAATAATACCATAATAATAAAAATAATCCTCAAATTATTATTTTTTCTTTTAATAAACGTTTATTCCTATCACGTGTAAATTTATTGAAAATAAAAAAAAAAGAAATCTACAATATATTTCAAATTGTAATAAACATTCGATTGAAGGCTAAACTCAACATTCGAGCTTTACTTTTTATTGGATTTAAAAGAGAATTGAGGGTACGAAAAAAAAAAAATGCTGAAGCTTAAAATAGCATTGAAGTCGAGCAATGATCGTGAAAGCGTCGTTTTATTACGATTGCCCCGTAAAAACTTTCATATTCGCGTGTGCGAGCGTATTTGAGATGAGTATGAGGATAACTGTGACACCGAAACTTGGATATATATAGGTATGTAGGTACGTTTAGTTAAAGTGTTGAAAACTTGAAAAATACTTCAACTTGTGTTTTTTACTTTAATGTAAATTTGTAGATTTTATTTCGTAAAAAGAAGAATTTGATTGTATTATCATAATTAAAGCTTGTTCTATTTTTTTTCAACTTTTTTTTTAGTTTCTTTTCATAACCAATAAGCAACCCTTAAAATTAATAATTCTAAATATAAAATATAAATAACAATATAAATTCTCAATATACTTCATAAAAAAATATCTCTTTATTAACATCAAAATTACACAAGGACATTAATTATTCATCTCATATCTCAAGCTTTATTTTTAATTCCTTTTTTCTTTGTTTTTTTTCCTTATTATAAAGCACGATCGCGCAATAGAGTATATATCCAGGTATACGTATATAAATATTTTTCATCAAGCATTTACAGTATAAAGTCTAAGCAAGCTTACTTGCTTACTTGGAAGAAGGATAATTTGCATTTCGAATGAAAGAATCAACATAATTAAAGAGATAGCATGGAGAGAGTGAGAGAGGCCAAGAATGAATAATGAATGTGTACAGGGCCAAACGAAGCAGTAGCGGCAGTAGAAGTAGTAGCAAGAGTTAAAGAAGAAAAGGGAGTATAGAGAGAGAGTCTAGTACGTCAGTTCACATAGGAAATCCTATGAGGAAACGTCGTGGTTAAAGGCAGAGGCCGGTTTCCTTTTCTTTATCTTTCTTCTTCTTCTTCTTCTTCTTCTTCTTCTTCTTCTCTGGCCCTTCGCGCTTTTCTTCCTTCCTTCCTACTACTTCATCCAGGTATACATCTATACAAGAGAGAAAGAGATGAAGGGAGGAAAGGTGGAAATTTTCAAGACCGTAACAATTGTGCATTCATCGGGAGCAAAGGCTCTAATTAAAACGCATTGTTTATATTCCCGGCACGAAAACTACTCTCTATCCCTACTTTTCTCTCTTTTACTCTCGGTTTACTATTTTCTCCTCTACTACTTCGTTCTTATAGCGTACATGGCTAGCTTTAGTGTGTCTTTATTCCTCTTTTCTCTGTTTCGTTCGTTTGAAATCCAAGTCAGCGATTCTCCAATCAAAACTTTGCAGATGTAAGAGAAAAAGAGGTAGAAAAGGTAAAAGAGGAAAAGAGAGAGAGAGAGAGAGAAGCTCGAGTGTTGTGGCTTGAAAAAGAACACGTCGATTAGTACTGCTAAATACAGTAAAAAAAAAAAGAAAAAACAATGTAGAAGAAAATGTAAGCTTGCATTAAAAAGAAATGGAGACATTAATTACTTCCTACTTGGGAGATTGAAATGTTTTCAAGCCTCTTTTTTTTCTTTTTTACTCAAGAGCTGTAATTTAAATCTTTATTTTTTGTTTTTTTTTTATTAAAGAAAAAAAAATTGTTTTAGTTATTCTCATAAATTGTGAGAAATTCCGAGAAAAAAATAATGTAATCAATCTAGTTGCAAATTAGCTTATGAATAACTTTTTAATTTTTCTTAAAAAACTATAAAGTCAACAAAAAAGAGGGAAAGAAATGTTAGAAGAACAAGCTGCTTATTTAATACACATAGGTATACGACAAAAACATACGACGTCGACAAAGTAAAAAAAATATAGTAGCTGAAGTCGGGTGTTAACAAGCACATTTCACGTTTCATTGTACCACTTAACGCAATATCCCTTCCCACAGTAAAAGTAGTAGCAGTAGTAATAGTGGTAGTAGTAGTAGTAGTGGTGGTGGTAGTAAGCGAGAAAAAAAGTGAGAGAACACGGAATAAAAATCGAGTCACCCATATATACCTATATAGCAGGTCCATACAGCAGCTGTTCTGTGCACCTATACCCACATTCACATGTCGACAGTTTTAATATAGTCATATGCGGCAGACCAAACTGACTTCTTTTCTCCCTCATTCCCTAGAACCCTCGCGTTCTCCCTCCTACTCCTCCTCCTCCTCCTCGGTCCTAATAAACGGTCCGCTGTATTTCAGCAGGATAAATTGCCAAAGCTTAATATTCGCGAATTCAGCAGGCGTTCGCTTTTTCACCTATGCTGCTGTGCTATATAGACATGTATGTGCATATACCTATATACATGCTAGAACCTTTACTCTCACTATATAACACGCACACTTTCTCTCTTACTCTCTCTCTCTCTCTCTCTCTCTCTCTCTCTCTCTCTTTCTCACAGTTGGCGCGGCGCGTATTACGACTTGATAAGGTACATTAGAATAAATTTCAGCGGCTTTATCTGGCTACTATGGTGTGTATACCTATATATGGATGTACCTCAACCTATCCCTATACGCTGTTATACAGTGCTTCTGTATAGTATGGAGCGTAGGTGGTAAAGGCCATAGATTTGTCGAGGTACAACCTGGTGCTGTTATAGCGAACTACCTACTCTTACTAGCTACTGCTACTGCTATCGTATATATGTAGCCTTGGAATTGCCTTAAACGGAACGTATGCACCTATAGCTTCGCCTTTCTCACTCTCTCTCTCTCACTCACTCTTGAGCTTGACTACATTTACTCATATGGCCGTATATTAAACGATCCCATGACTAATTCTTCCTCGTCTTTCGTATGTAATATACGTATACGTATACGTATGTATGTAAGTCGCTTTGTACACGTCTGTCCAGCTAATAATTCAATTTGTTTCCAGTCTCGCTCTTGCTCTGCTGCGTATTCTGCATATATCAATTATCATCAAAAAATATACTGAAAGATTCGTATTTTTAGTGAAGTAGAAAAAAAGTTTTGTGATTCTTTTTTTTTCGTGTATTATTTAGTTTAAATATTTTAAAGCTTCATTTAACATCGTGTAATATATGTATGTATATATTTTAAAACAGAAAATTTTGTTATGATTGCATATGTAATTTAAATTTTAATATTAATATTATAACAGAAAGCGTTGACTTTTAAGCTACGTCAGATAGAAAGAGAAACAGAAAGAGAGAGAGAGAGAGAGTATATACTGTATATAGTCGATGCAAACGAGCCGTTAAATTAGCATAACTAAACAAAGCAAGCCTATATCAAAATTCACCCCCTCCTTCCACCCACCCTTACCCACTTCTATTATTATGTTATTGTTACAATTTCCAGATTGAAGTGTGTACCTGGTAACGTTCTCTAAAATCTACATTATCCACTTATAAATAAAGATTAATTACTGTTGTTGTATATACACAACGACTTATTTTCAAGAAATTCATTCAAGCAAATTATTACAAATTTGTAGATTTACAAAAAAAGATGATACAAGTCCGAAATGAATTTAAATCATTTAATCATATGAATTTCACAAATATATTTGTAATCTAATAAATATATAAACTCGATAAAATATTCATACGTCATACATGAGATGGCTTAACTTCGGCTGTGGCCCGTATCCTCGTCAAATTTTTCGAGCTTGCGTGAGCATCTAAAACTAGTCTAGGTCTTTTGAGCTTTTGAATATTAATCGTTAAAGTGCAGTGTGCGTGGATGAATTTTTTTTTATTTTCGCTTGTAAAAACCAAGTTTTTTTCTCGTGGTTTGGCTACCGAACTGGATATGTGGAATCATGATAGATCTGAAAGCTCTTTTGAGGTTTTTTTTATGGTTCGTAAAAAAATTAGATTATTAAAATAAGACTTTTAATTTCACTATTTAAATTTTAAGCTCAATTTAAACTAATAACACTAATTAAAGCTCACTACCTTATTAAACTGTGCTGAAAAAGAAATAAAAATTCAAAAATTGACTCGATCTGCTCGGAAAGCCTGACAAACGTATTATAGCTACCACAGACAGATAAAACGATTTTCCACATAGAGCTTTTTGCTATTGCTCCAGAGATATCTGTATATCGGTAGCATGAGCTTGCAAGTATACTAGCGATCTACACAAACACGCAGACACATACAGACGCGCGCGTTAAAGTGCCGCGGGCTTATCCGCCGCAGTCAATAAATGTGGCATTGTCGGCGTGAATATCAATATGGATTTCAAATCGTGCGTATTCTACTACTACGAACTTATCTATGCCTATCTATCCTTTATTCTCTTTCTCTTTTGCACTACACACTCTTTAGTGTAATCAGTGAGGAAAGTGAAGTAACGATTCAAAAAGTAAAATCTACTCTAAGTATAAAGTCATGATATTTGAAGTTATTTAAAGTTATATCTGTACGAACAGGATATATTTCGAATGATTTTAGATAAATTTTCTTTTTCATTAAACGCGGTAATTTTAAATTTTCATCGTATTAATTAAATTCATATTTTATTCATACCATTATTTAAAAAGTAAAGTAAAAGAAGGATAATTTTAAGAGCTTGTAAAATTCGATTGTTATAAGATCTTTTTTTCTTGTAATTTTATTCTCTTTTTTCTCTCGGTCTAGAAATCGCTATTACAAGCAAGTGTAACGACTTTTCTCTCAAGCACGACGCTTTTCTTAAACTTTATTTTCGCCAACGTGTGAAAAGTCACTCTCTTTTTCTCTTTTTTCTTACATAGATATCTCCTTTCCACGTGGAAAGTTGGCGTCTCCTTGAAATTAAGTAATTCCCGATATTTGCAGCTATTACGTAACTGCCAAGAGAAAGAGAGAGAGAGAGAGAGAGAGAGAGAGAGAGGAAAAGAGAGAGAGAGAGAGAGAGAGAGAGAGAGAGAGAGAGAGAGAGAGAGAGAGAGAGAGAGAGAGAGAGAGAGAGCGAGAGAGTAGAAAATATCTCTCTCTCTTCCTTTCTCAAGCTCACTCGAGAAAATAAAGCCCGATAATACTTTCTAAAATCTCGTCTAAGCTATATACCCTAAGGGGGTCGAAAGCTTCAGCTTTTCCTCTCTCTCTCTCTCTCTCTCTCTCTCTTTCTCTTACTCGTCCGGTATTATCTTCGCTAAGCGGGCCAAATGCAATTCGTCGTTTTCTCCTCTCTCTCTCTCTCTCTCTCTCTTTCTCTCAGTTTTCTTCCCCCTCTGCCGCTTTACAACGAGAACGACGACGTGGCGCGTACAGCATCAGCCTTGGACAGAGAATCGATGCCGGATGAAAACGTCTCTTACAAGTGGCTTTCAATTTCAACGTCTTTAACCCCCCTTCTCCCCTTACCTACCCTACTCCCTTGTACGCGCAGCAGCAGCTATCCTCCTTCCTCTTTCTTCTTACTCCGAAATACGTGCGCGTATTCTTCCCTTCCTCCACCTTGCCCCCTCCGTCTACCAACGTCGACAAACGCTCGTTTTACTCTCGGCTTCGAACGCTCACCGCGTGGGATAAAGAAAACCGTTTCAATTTCCTTAATGCTGCCGCTGGCGCTTCTTCGTTCTTTTACATCGGCTTTTTCTTTTTCTTCCCTTTTTTCCTTCTTATTCTTCCCTTTTTTTTACCACTGACGCTGATTTTCTTAGGATCCTGCTTATATATATATATACACACACCAGCTTGGCTTTATTTGCCTTCTTCATCATCGTTGTCGAAGACATTCTTGTTTGTTATCTGGTAGAATTGTTCTTCTATATCTATATATATAAAGATTTTTTAAGATCTTAAATTTTCCTAAAATTAGAGTTTACATCGTTTGTTGGTAGCTAGATTGATTTTAAATTATAAATTTACATTTGTGTCTCTTGATTAACTTATAATTTATTGCAAGCTCCATTATAATAAAACTAATGATTTTATCATAACCGTTAGTATTTTCAAATAACAATCAATCAAAAATCAGCATTAAACTCTCAATTATTCAGCAATTTCAATAAAATCTATTATCATTTAATTCAACACAATAAAATCATTGAGGAAGAAACAATGCAAGAAAAGCACAATTGAAGAAGCTTTTGAAACTATACGTGCAAAGGCATAAACTATAGAGAAGTAGGTAAAAAAAATTTTTTTTTTCGTCACAGATAAAAATGACGATCTCTTGTCGCGTTGACATCGTCGTCGTCGTCTTCTTCAAATATAGATGCTGAGCTGGGGAGTTCAAATGCCACATATCGATCGAATTCAAAGAACAATGCTCGAACGACTGCAGTGATAAAGTCAGATAGATAGATAGATAGATAGAGAGAACGCCTGAGGGAAAGCAGCTAGGAAAGAATCGTGCGAGAGCTTGCGCGCACGAGCTTGCGATTGGTGTGAAATAAAGAGAAAGAACCTATATACGTGGGGGTAAAGGAAGAAGATCTTTGGCTTCGGTAGCAGCATCACCTCATACTCGTAAAGAAACGCCGTAACTACAATGAGAAAAAGTGTGAGTGAGTGAGTGAGTGAGTGAGTGAGAGAAAGAGAACTTTTCCGTTATATTATCGACACTCTACTCGTTCGCCTGACGACAGGCGTTCCGAAGCCAAATAAGAAGAGAGGCAAAGGAAACTGCAGACTCGACTATGCTGCTGCTGCTACTACTGCTGTCGACGTCGACGAATGTAGGCCAAGCGTGTACACACCACTTCCACTAACCCCTTACCTCTTTTTCCTTACCTTAACTCTTTCTCCCCCCCCCCCCTCTCTCTCTCTCTTTTTCTCTGCACCACAGAGCTGCAACGACGAAGACGGCTTTCTTATAAGCAAATGTAACGTTTTCGTCTTCTCGCGACATATCTCTCTCTCTCTCTCTCTCTCTCTCTCTCTCTCTCTCTTAGCTTCTCCTAGCAGCGTCTAGCAGCGATAATGCATTGTCGTCGATCGTGCTGGCTTTGCAGGAAAATCTTGGTATGTGTGTGTGTACTTCTATCTTTTTCCTCTATACGAACACCTCCTTTCTATCTCACGCTTATTTAATCTGCCCTGTTCTCACACCAAATTCCTTTTTTCTTTCTTTCCTTATTTTTTATCCTTCTTTTGTATGACTATACCTACGTCTTTCCTATTTTTTTTTTTTCAAAGCCTCCTTCACTTACCTTCCCTGTGCTCTTGTGAATTTCTTTTGTCGGCAGAAGAAATCGACTTGAGAGAGAAAGAGAGAGAGAGAGAGAGAGAGAGAGAGAGAGAGAACGCGAGAAGTAACCATCACAGATGAAAGAGAAACGGAACGATGGAAGAAACAGACGGGCTTGAGATTGGAAAATGCTAAGCGTGTCTTTCCTTCTTTTCTTCACCTTATATTTTTTACCTCTTGCTTTTTCTTCTCTTTTTCTTTCTGATGATCATTGTTGATTCGTGCTGTCGTTCGATTCATTTGAATTGATACATATACTTTATCTTATGTACAAACTAAATAAATCTTGTAAATTGAATTTGACTATATATATATATATATTTAATTATGTGAAAAGTATAGGATTATTGCATAATAATAAAAAAATTCAAATTCAATTCAATTTACGTTTTTTGTATTATCGATATTATTATTTTTATATTTTTTTTTTATTATTTTTTTTTTTATGAAACAGATTGTACAAAAGTTATCTCGAGCTAATTTCATTTCCTGTTCTTAGTAAAAATTCTATTCAATATAAATAACGATTTTTTTTCCAAGAATTTCATTAAAGAATATAAATGAAAATAAAAAAAAAAATGAAAAAAAAAATTAACAAAGAAAAAAAAGTAAAAAAAAAAAATTTTTTGTTGCAATAGTCGTATATGCAAATGTGGGTCGACCGTGAAAAGTAAAAAAAAAAGGAGAGAAAGAGTAGAAGCTTTCAGCAATAGGTTTCTCATTCCTCAACCCACCGTTCTCTCCCTCCAAAGATCTCTCTCTCTTCTCTCACAAATCCCGGACACATCCTCCTTAAGCCAGGATAATGAAAGGGATATATCATAGTGACCGTGAGTTCGCGAAATCTATCGGCCTCAATTACAGGACGCATACCATATATCTATATGTATGTATGTATGTATGAAGGAGAAGTAAGACCAGAGAGAGAGAGAGAGAGAGAGAGAGAGAGAGAGACGAGGTTAAGCTCGATTATACGAGGCCTATATGCGATCGAGCGAAGACGATGACTACGACGTATGAGATGCCTAATCCATTCCTCTAACTGTTACTCGCTCTCATGTTCCTTACTCGTACCATTAAATCAGCTGCAATATTGCTGGTAGTGAAGGAGAGAGAGTAGGACACACACACACAAACAGTTCTATTTTGGACTAAAGGTAGATTCAACTAGACGTCAATTGCTCGCGTTAATCGTCGAATTGTGAATGTATATATACATATATAGCTGTACACGTTATATATTTCGATATTCATTAGTGATTCGTAATACGATGAGCACAATTTTCCGAGATTGGGGAAAGAGAGAAAGATTTAAATGTGCAATTGCACTGGTATCATTGGATTTATTCAATATATATTATAATATCAGGATTGGACAAATTATTTACTTATGGCTGGATATAAAGGCGATATTAATTTTTCAAATGTGCATGAGGTTTAGTGCAATCGCGAGCGTTTATAATATATCATACATATACGAGGATATGGGAAAAGCTACATATAAAGCAAGTAAAGAATGTGTGTGCGTGTAAGAGAGAAAGGCGATACTCGTAGAGTAGAGGAGGAAAGAGAAAGGAAGAGGACTCTGGACAGCCACAAATTCCAGGGTTTTTAATTAAAGCGGTCCAACGTTAGCCACACCCCCCCTCCCTTCCCCTCGCCCTACCTTACCGTTTCTCTCCTCTTTTCCGCAGCTAACGTTGGCGGCACCAAATGGCACGAGTCCGACGTTACCGAGATAAACAGCAGTCCTCTTTTTTTCTCTCTCTCTCTTTTTTTCTCTTACACTCGACCCAGTTCAAATCTAAATTTTATCCCACCTACACTATACGTTAACGAAAAATGAAAACGTAACCACTGCCCTGTCGAATTGCAAAATTGTACTTTATATATATACATTGCTCTATATACACGTGCATATATAACTATTCTATCCTCGGTTAGAATCCCTCTTGAATTTGGTACGAAATATCGAAACGATTTTCAGTCTGAGAGTATTTTTTGAATTTAGACAGTAGAACGTTAAAAATAGGTGATTTTTCAAAGTCTCCCAAGAGGAGTGACCGAGTAAGCTTGATAAAAATATATTATTTTCAAAAATATATATACATATATATTCAGTTTCGATAAAGTTAATTTTAGTTAAGGTGAACGAAGAAAAAGTTACAAAAATGCTATTTTTTTCTTTTCAAAAAAAAAAGCAAAACAGTAGTTCCCAGAGCTTGCAAGCTTTCGAAGGGGATGGTAAGAAAAGGAGTGAGTTGCTGGTTGCGTAAAAACGCTAGATAAAAATCTCGCGACGACGTACACACCTGAACGCGTGGAGGAGGTAACGAAGCGAAAAATAAAGAGCAAAAAAAAAAGTGAAGACGATGCTGCTGCTGCTACTGCTAGGTCGTCGTTGATATAGCGGTAGAGGATGAGAAGGGGGTGAATATATGTATATGTAAGGTATATAAGAGTAGCATATCGTCATCATCGTTGTCGGAGGAGCAGGATAAGGATGAGGATGATGGTGGCAAAAATCTAAACAAGGTTTTATCAAAAGAGACGCGAGCTGCTTGTATAAGCAAGTGGAAAGCTTCTCTCTCCACTCCCCCTCCATAGCTACGAATATACGAGGATAAGAAGAAGAAGAAGAAGAAGAAGATGAAAGAGGAGGACTTGCAGTAACGGACCTTTAACGACCTATGCTCGAAATGGGTTACTCAGAGAGGAGGAAGAAGAAGAAGAAGGAGGAGGGATGTAGCCGCTGCTCGTCTCTTGAAACGAGTTAATGGAAGCGAACCACACCGTGTGGTACAGTCACTGTCGTGACTCGTACTATGTAGTATATAGAAGCAGCAGCATCCGACTACGAAGAAACTTACCACCACCACCACTACTACTACTACTATTACTACTTGGCTGCTTTCATTGGCGAAAAAAGCCAAGCGCAAGCTGAAAGAGAGTATGAGAAAAAGCTGTTGGATAATCCGAGCTTGCGCTCTCTCTCTCTTTCTCTAAGCACAGACTCTTCTTCAGACTGAAATTCCTTTTATAGCGTCATCCTCTCTCCTCATCCCCTGTCGTCTCCTATCGTCGTCTTCGTCTTCTTCTTCTTATTCTTCTACTGTTTTTTCTTACCCTTACTTTTTCTCTCCACTCCCTTCATCCCCTTTTTTTGTCTCTTACTTCCTCCTAGGCCCCTTCCCTCCCCTCTTCTTCCGTCATCGCGCTTGAAACTGTCCTACTTTTGTTGCTTCTTAATACCATTCTCTCTCCTACTTGCTTGAACTTTTATTTTAATTTTTACTGTTATTAGTCTCATTTAGTCGTCACGGCTCAAATCTTAGACGTGCCATCGCCTTTAATAGCTTTGAGAGAGAGAGAGAAAGAGGCTTATCAGTAGCAAAATTTGATTTTTCAATTTAAGCTTCCACACACATACATACATACATACATATATATTTACCTCTTATCGCTATATCGTTTACTTAGCAATTTAGAATCACTTTTTTTTATTTACTTAATTTTGTATTATTATTCATCAGCTTTAAAAGCAATTTTCAGAATATAAGCAAATTTCTTTTTCTTTTTTTTAATTTATAAAGCTGATGTTTGATATAATCAGATACATATCTTATACATTATGTATAAAAAAGTAGCTATATGTAAGTATAGAAGATCCCTTCTTTCAATCTTTTGTCATATTAGAAAAAAGAAAGTAAAAAAAAAATCTAAAATCTTGTAATACTTACTTCTTATATATTCTCTCTCTCCTTATAGAGAAGGCCCTCATTTTACACAACGTAACTTCTCGTTTATTTTAAAAGAAAAACATACCAGTAGCAGCAGCGGTAGGAGTAGAAGCGTTATAATTTAGCGTCAAGTTAAACTTAGAGAGTAGAACCAAGGAGAGAATATATAGAGCTTTAGGTATATAGAGCCTAACCGAAGTAGTAGGAAAGTACGATACGAACTGAGAGAGAGAAAGAGAGAGGTAAGCTAAAATATGGTCAAAACCCAAAGTGAAAGCGACGTAAAGCTGTTTAATTAGCACCGCAAGCTTTACTAAGAGTGTGAGAAGGATCATTGATAGAAAGAGGGGGAATAGTAGAGATGTGTATATATACACACCAACACGCAACTTTCGATATATACATCTATTATATATATCATTATATTAGGAAAGGGAAGATAGTATTCTATGCTGCATGGAGAGTTTCTGAAGCTGAAAAGGAAGAAAGGAGTGTTGGGATATATACATTGTGTGTGGATCTTTTAATCCCGTGGCTAGTTGTGCAAACGAATGGACTAATCGTCCTGGGATTACGACCTCGCAAGAGAGCAAGAAATATACACACACACATACACTCGTATACTTTATTTCTTTCTCTTTCTCTCTTCTTTACTCTTACCGTTGGTGTAAAAACTTACGCGAGGGAACTGAGAAAAAAATCCTTGAAAAAAAAAAGAAAAAAGAAACAAAAGAGCAGTTGGAAAGAAGAGCGTCGCGCGTGGCCTTTTCTGAAGCAGCGCGTGAATTTTAATAGGAAAATTAAAGGACGCGTTTTGCATTACTATATCCTGGAAATTCTCTGAGAAGAAAAGAAAAAATAAGAGAAAAGGTAGTAGTTGTATAGTAGATGTAGATGTAGTCGTAACGAGAAAAATTGGCGTTATGGGATTTTAAGCTAATTCATTTCTCGACCTTAGATAAGACACAATTGTTCTGGATAATTAAAAAAAAAAGAAGAAGAAGAAGAACTTGAATATGCATTAGTTTTAAATGATATAAAAAGGAAATGAAAAATGACTGGATAGAGAATTTTAAAATTCCATCCAAGCGTTTACGTGTGTTTATATATATTTTATATCCTACATTTTTATATACATATAGCTGTATATGATGCTGATAACGCTAAAATGTCACACTATATATTATGTAACATGAATTTTTTAGTGGCAATCCTTTTTTTTCGTATGCTTTCTATTTTAAAATTTTTATTTTTCAACGTCAAAGCGTGTTGAAAAAGTTTTTGAAGTTTTTAATACGATGGTACGTAAAGCTCGTTTTGGATTAAAGTAAAAATTTGATTATATATTGGACATACAAAAGAAACAAATTATTAGAAACATTGACTTGTAGTGAACTGATTGAATCAGAAAAAAAAGAAAGGAGAAAAAGAATTAAAAAATAAAATGGGGAGATAGAAAAACCAATAATATTATATAAATGCATAGCAGTGGAAGAAATCCAATTTATATCAAAGTCTATTTATGCATCAACTATCTTTGTTCTACCTTTTTTTTTTTTAATAAAAAAGTTGAGTTTTCATGTATTTTAATATAAAAGTGATTATGCAATTGAGAATCGTAATTTTTATTCAAACTATCAAATCTCATAAGTACAAAAATTATACCAAAACATAAAATTTATTTTAAAAAACAAATCTATCCACCCAACAATTTCCCTCACAAATAAAAAAAAAAATAAATAAAAAGAAAAAGAAACTTTATACACACACAATACAAAAAAAAGAAAAAAATGTCAGTTATGAATAACAGCCTCCTGAATATTAATATATCTCACACTCGTATAGTTCAACTGCACCAACCGCTATATCAAATTAAAAAAGTGTGTATAGATATATATGTATATATACTCCCTCAACCACACAGTAAGCTAATCACATTTGACACCACATACACTGCACAAGCTCTATCACCGTAGCCTTGCTAACTCCACTGACACCTGTATACAACAAAAAAAAAAATCAGTCTCATGCACACAACACACGTTAGTATGTCGGTCCATTTTATCATCAACGAAAACAACAGCGCTCGTTAGCGCCATAAACCGCGAGGCTATTCATTACGAAAAAAAAAAATAACTGCTCGGCTTGATTTTTACGCTCGGTAGAAAAAGCTATACTAGTGGCTTTCTCTGGCGCTTAGGAGAGGCTTATATTGGCTAACGTCGCTTACGGCGATTTTAAGCGGGTATTATGATCGCTTACTATATACCGAGGAGGCGACTGAGCTTTATTAAAACGCACCAAGCGATATTTTTTTTCTCTCTTTCTCATTCTGGAAATTTATTGACGATCATACGACACGTTATGAGTATGTATATTTTATCTTGATTGTTTGATATATCAAACAATTACAGTTTATTTAAAAATAGTTTAACTTTTTGATAATATCGATAATACAAAATATAAACATCGATTTTTAAAATTGAATGGTTTTTTTTTTTTAATTTTTATCATTATTATTATTTTTAATACCCGAGACCGTTAGATAATTTTTCCACGTCACGAATTATAAGTTAAAAAAGATAAAAATCGTTGAGTTTTCATTAAAAATTCTGCCCAACTTTATGGGGATGACGACAAGGAAGACGACTACGACTATACGACGACAAGAAACGAGAACGGAGACAGGATAAAAACAAATAAAGTCACGACATGGCTTATATAGTATAGTACAGTATGTATAGCAAAAAAGCACGGGCGTAAGGTAGAATAAACGAAGGAAAGAAAAAGAGAGAGAGAGAGAGAGAAAAGATAGGACGCGATATTGTCATGCCGAGCCAGCGCAAATTTTGCAGAAGACTAAAGAAAAAAGGAGAAAAAAAAGGAAAGCAAGTGATGAGAGAGAGAGAGAGAAAGGTAGCGTGGGTTATACTATGAAAGAAGGAAATATATATATGGAGAATATAAGCGAGAGAGAAAAAGGGAAAGAAAGAAAGAAAGAGTCCTCGGAGAGATTTTCGTTAAGCTTACCTTTTTAATAATATCATCAACGTCGTAATCTGTCTGTTGTCCATCGTAAGCGAGTAAAGCGCACACAACAACAAAAAAAAGAAAGAGAGAGAGAGAAAATTGGAAAGCTCGTTAAAACAATGCTTGCGGTAGGAAGAAACGAGGGAGAGAGAGCTTGCAACGATGACGAGTTGCCAGGGTGAGAAAAGAGAGTCTGGAAAACCTGAGAGAGAGAGAAAGAGTTAGGGTGTAGGTGAGTATAGAGAGTTAATACAGCGACGAAATGTAGACTTAGAGAAGCAGTAGCTCTCGGGGAAGGTGATATTTTGCCGAGCGTGGCTGTATTAATGGAGGACAGTTTTTTTTGTTCTTTCTTGCTAAATACATACATACTACTACTACTACTCGCATCTTTCTGCAAAGTCCTCTAAAATGAACGTCCACGTCTGTGGATTAACGGGGAACGAGGATATAGAGGAAAATATGCGCGCGTGCGAAAATATAACGAACGAACGCGCACCACGAGAGAGAGTATATAAAAGAAACAATGAGGAGGAGGAGGAGGAGAATGAAGGATGAATACACATACATGTGTATGAGTGTGTGCTGGTGTATGGGTGTGTATGTGTTTGGTGACGTGAACTACCGTATTACGCTGAATTTACGCGATCTCTTTATTCGCGATGAATATGTGCTTTTTCCCTTGTCCTTTTTCCATTTGTTGCGGTTTTTTTTTTTTTTTTTTTTTTTTTTTTTTTAATATTGGGTCAAAGCTTTGGGTTATATTCGCATATAACTAACTCGTCGATTATATCGTATATGCATTTTGTCATTTAATCAACGCTGTCGGTTTCATTAACGTTGAATAATTATTTAATAAATTTTGTTTTTCATCGTTAAAAGTATAATTTGTATATACGCTTGATACCAAAAAAGAAAAAAAAATATTTTCATTTTGTAAATATAGAGTTGATTGCTCTTTTTGTAATAACAACATATAAAATTCAAAATAAATTTTAAATATTCAAAAAGAAAAAGAGAAAAAAAGAACAACACGTTGCATATAAATTGAGTTTTTTTTTTTTTTTAAAAAAAAAAGGTAAATGAAAAAATCTAAAACCCTACACATATTACACAAATATGTTCTTCAGTTTTGCAAAATCACATTTGTCTAAAAGTAAAAAAAAGCCACGGTCATTTTGGAAAACTACTGGTAATCGTTCGTAAACCCAGTATATTCTCTCTTTCTCTTTATCTCACCTCAATTTTCCAAAATTTCATCCTCTCGACATCCCTTTTCCTACAATAGAGAAAGAGAGGGAGAGAGAGAGAGAGAAAGAGAGAGAGAGATCGGACGAATAATAACCGGTGATGGAAGCGGCTGATAGTGCAGATCAACAAGAGAGAAAGACAGGTAGATATAGCAAGAGAGAGAGAGAGAGAGAGAGAGAGAGAGAGAGAGAGAGTAGGGCGTTATCGGAAACTGGGCTGACGCAAATGGTTCGATGAGGCTGCTGCTGTTGCTATTGCTGTTGTTACTGCTGTTGTTACTGCTGTCGTGCTTTTTTGGTGCGTGTAAACGCTGCAAACCAACAATACACCTCTCTCTCTTTCGAGGGGGGAAGGGAAAGGGATGGCAGGTCGCGATTGCGCGTTAACGCCCACCACACGCGTCCAATACGCATACATATATAGGTATATACAATCTCGCTTGCTTACTCTCTTTATACTATACGTAATTTCAGGGCGTGTATCGCTATAGAGATATAGGTGGTACACACTGTATGTATATATATGCGTTATATACGCTTCGTTCACACAATGCGCGTTTTGGGTTTACTATTCTACCTACGATGGGCGATGGAAAAAATTGCTGTGTTCGCTCTCGCTCATTGCTTGCTATATCGCTCTTGTTTTTAGTGTTGGACGAGTCGGAGTAGAAGATCCTAAAGAATTGACGTGTTTTGGGTTTCTTTTTTTTTCGAAATTTTTACCGAGCATTTTATTTTCATTTATCTCCGTTTTCAAAGATTTGTGGTGCGTTTATAATATTAGTGATTTATTTAAATTATTTGACTGTGCTTGTAAAATTTATTTATTTTTGAGTTTACAATATTTTAAAAAATATAAAGAAAAAATTAGTTTTTTAATTATTTAATTACGTTGATTTAAAACTCATATTTTTTGTTATTATATAGTCTTTTTGACACTCCAGATCAAAGAGTAATTCGGCATTTGAAAGTTCGTGCAATTACTCAATCTATGTCTATTATCAAGAATCGAACCCACGACCTAGAGATTGCGAATCTTACGTTTTCCACAGACTAAGCCATTCCGAACCTCTTACACCTATCACTATAATATTATCAATTATTATAAGAAAATATAAAAACATGCTATAAATCAAATAGACACAAGTCTCGGTAATTTTCACACTACGCTTGACAAACATAAAAAAAATCGTTAAAAAGCGTGTAGGAACAAACCCCAAGTATATATAGACTATGTATGCAGCAAAAAAGAGTAAGGTAAGGGGAAAGAGGGAGGGATGTGGTTGTCGGAAAAATAAAAATTCACGTCGGCGCTTATCGGCACAGCTATAAATCGAGCCGCGAACGGCCGACCGCGAGTGCGCAGGAAAAATGGGTGTGAGCAAAAAAAAAAGTGGGATAGGGGGATGGGAAAAAGGCAAGAGAAGAGAGATATGGGGGTAAATAGGGGACAAAATAAATACCTCGGGTGCGACGGTCCGGAAGCACAACCACTGGTGGGTATATGACTTTCTGTGCTTGCAAGCTCACGTACGTACATATAGATATACTAGCAGTGCTAGACCAACGAATAGCGTATATAATAGGAAAAAAAAAAGAAATAGTGTGACGCGACGCGAGGATTGATCCGACGACGTGGTTTTAAATGTGAAGAAGTCGTAAAATTGCACGGCCGAGTTCTACTCGTAGATATAAAAGAGAAATGAAGTAGCTTCTGCGGTATATAGCAATACGAGAATAATGAACGCTGATGAAACAAGGAGGTGGTTAATTCGCGAAAAAGCGTACGGTCTGCTCTTACTGAATACGCGATAGAGGAGGGAGGAAATGGTTGGACGAAAGGAGTAGCAATGAGAGAGAAAGAGAGAGAAGAAGGGGGAAGAAAAGCTTCCGCTGACTACACGTCGCTCGTAAATTCGCGCTCACTACCGCCTCACGGGGACTTGGTGCGCTCTCTGCACTCGATAAGGGAACAAATGATTTAACGAGCACCACCCCCACTATACTCGTCGTCCCTCTCTCTCTTTTTCTCTCTCTTTGCATTCCACTACTGTAGGAAAAGAGAAAACGAAAAGAAATAATCGACTATTGGGTATAGGTGTACCGAGATCTTGACATATTTTTTTAGTACGTAATTTTAGTTAACATTGCTGGTTCTCGACTGTTCTGCTTTTCTTTGCTCTTATAAACGTACGGTCATTGATTTTTATATTAATTATGGATATTTTTATTTCTTGCCAAGATTTTTTTTTTTTTTCTATATAGTTTTTTCACTTAATTTTTTATTCTGATGAGGTACATAAATTAAACGTAAACAATGTTGAGTAGTGGTATTTAATTGCCATGAAATTGAAGGTATTGTTTTTTTTTTATCGTTTCGCTATCAGTTATTATGAAAAATTTATTGAATATAATAAAAATGAGAATAAAGGCTGCATTATTCCATTGAAATTTCAATTTATCGATATTGGCACGCAATGATAAAACATTTTTTTTTTCTTAACTCGCTTGACATAAACAACATTATTTAAATGTACCATAAAATGCAATTTACAATTAAAAAAAAAAAGGAAAATTTTTTCATTAATTTTTCCAGGAAGACTCTTTTAATCTTTTTAATCTGTTAAACATTAAAACTTTACAACAATTTTAAAGAATTAACCCTCTTAATCAACAACAAACATCGCAATAAAAAAGTCAATAATAACAATCGAATTAAAAAAAAAAAAAATAGCGAGAGAGAATATAAATAAGCCAAATAGAAAAAAAAAATCCACAACGAGACAAAGAGCATTAAAAATTTAATCATCACGAACTCGGTATGCATTACAAGCTCATAGAGAATTACGTAGTTGAAAAACGGTCCCTTGGAACCATGAACCAAGTAGCTTCTATCTCGTCTATTTTTTTTTTTTTTTACCGCAAAAGAGCATCTAAAGAGAGAGAGAGAGAGAGAGAGAGAGAGAGAGAGAGAGAAGAAAAGATAGAAGAGCAAAAGGGGATGGGATGGGGGGTAAAGGTGTCGCGGTGGCTTTACTTCCGTAAATTATGTGTGCCATAGCGGGAGGCGACGGTGGCAGTATACTTGCCAGAGAAGAGAGAGTGAGAGAGAGAGGCTCTTGGGTCAACGCAGGCGCGCGTGCTGATATACCGCTGGCAATTAATGGTCCGCGCTTGTAGGGCCGGAAATTTGTGGAGGTCTCTCTCTCTCTCTCTCTCTCTTCCTCTCTTTTCCCAGTGATCCTCTCTATCCAGACCGGAACGGGATTCGGCAGCAATGCTCTCTCTCTCTCTCTCTCTCTCTTTCTCTGTTCCACAGTGTGCCGAACTGTAATCTATGGTACCAGCCACGCCAACATCTTCCGTTACGATTTCGATCTCTCGCGGTTATACCATCCACCACCACCACCACCACCGTATCAACAGCATATAGCGTTCGATGACTAATCGATTTGACTCTTTACGATTTCTATTCTTTACTTCCTGTCAGATTTTTATTCTCTGAATGTTAATCGAATCTTTTTATATGATGCTTTTCCGTTTTTTAAATTAGAATTTGAAAGCCACCTATTCTCTCTATTTTTACCCTTTCTCTCATGCATATTTTTGGGCTTTATATGAATTACGAGTGTGTGATATTGAAATTATGATTTCA
Organism: Leptomastidea abnormis; assembly: GCA_030522805.1. NCBI lineage: Eukaryota > Metazoa > Arthropoda > Insecta > Hymenoptera > Encyrtidae > Leptomastidea > Leptomastidea abnormis. Next base: position 8,712 of record JAPYZE010003448.1, on the reverse strand, counting down.
ATGATGTATATAACAATTGGTTTTGTTGCTGGTTCGTAGAATCGATTTTATGAATATATACGAATCGATATTATGCAATACATAAATGAATTTCGAAGAAATCGGAATCACCTAATTTCGAATGGAAACTGGGGGGGATATTTAATTTGCACACGAGAAATAACGGGTTGGATAATTTTTTTCCAGAAAAAAAAATAAACAAAGAAAAAGAAAAAAAAAATGAAGAAAAAGGAAAAGAAGAAAAAAAAAATAAAGAAAAAGCCAGATGAAATTGCCGACTTCGCAAAAATAATAAAACAAAGCGCAGCCAAGAGAGAGCGAGAGAGAAAGAGAACAAAAGGAGGGTGAGAGACTATAGTAGTAGCAGCAGCAGTAGTAGTAGAAGAAGGAGTGAAAGAAGTGCGAGGTATAGGGTACCTATATAGAAGTATAGTAGTAGAGGGGGAGGAGGGGGGTTATAGTACAAGAGGGAGTAAAAGAGACAAAGAGAGCACAGGAGACAAAGAGGTCAGAGAAAATTTTAATTCTGGGTCAGCTAGGCATCCCTTTTTTCTCTGAGAGAAAGAGAGAGAGAGAGAGAGACTTGGTGAGGGGTTGGGGGGAGGGTGAGCTTTTAGCGCTTCGGGTAGGACAGAGATTACGGGGCTACGCGTTTGCTACAGTATATAACCTGCGTCGCCGCGCTTGGAATTACGTTTTAATTTCATCGGACGTGCATGTACAGTAGTAGTAGTAGTAGTAGTAGTAGTAGTAGTAATAGTAGTTGGTACCTGGTAGTAACAAGTGCAAGGCTTTTCAGCTCGCACCCCTATAGTTATATACTCTTATGAGAATGTGTGTGTGTATGTGTGTGTACACGTTGAGTCGAATTTTCACGCGACTGCGAGAAAACCGCGAACGCTTCCGGACTTTGGCCTTTAAGCTTAGTGATGATGTTGGCTTTCTCTTTCTGCTCTTGTAAACTTGTTGTGTAGAAGTGTGTGTATATAGTCTGTACTATATTCCTGCGTTTATATATGAAAGTTGTGCTTTGCGACGAAACGAAGGATAAGACGAGGTTTATACGCGTAAGGATTAGATATATATCTTTGCGAGAGCTGTATGTATGTACGTATGTATGTATGTATGTATGTATATAGTGCAGATTTGCTTTTATCCTTTTTCTTATACTTGGATTTTCTAGTCTTTTTTTTCTTCTTTTTTTATGTTGTGCAATACTGATTTTTCATGTTCTTTTATTATTTTATTTTTTGTGTTTTATTCGTATGAAAATGGAAAAGGTTGTAAGTGCATGTTAAGTATGTATAAGAGACTTTCTTAATATCTTTTCAGATACTCTTATGTTATAGTGTAATTCGTTTGCTATTATATACAGATTTAAAATCATAAATATAATTTATCAATTTTTTGTTTCATATTACGAATGTTAATTTAGCTAGTAAAAAATAATAAACTTTTAGATATGTATAAAAACTGATATAAAATATTTATTTCAAAGAAGATTTTTTTTTTTTAAATCTATGAAAGTCATAAATTTTACAATGTAAAAAGAAGTACCTACTCTTCTTTTTTTCTCTCTCTCCACTTTCCTTGTTATTAATGCTTGTTCAAAGATTTGTTCTCTGTGAAAATGCACATAAAACACGCGCAAAAGCGGAAAAAAAGTTTTGTCTACTCAAGTCTCGCCTTTCCTTCCCACCCCTCCTTTTCTGGACGACTTAATTGCTTTAATTTCGTACTGTTTTGATAAGAGACGCGAGGAAGCGTCTCGCATTTTTGTCGCATTATCGTGAAGTACAAATCTCTTCTATGTCGTTAATTTTTTATTTTTTTTTTATTTTTAATAACGTTTCAAAAAGTGAAATGAAACAAGCGTTAACTACAATTACATTATCCTTTGTTTAACATGATATACATTTTTAATATAAACTCTTTTTTTTTAAATTAAAAACCTTTAAAGCATGAAATAGATGTACATCCGATTTTATGCTGTAAAAACAACAAGTAATATTTGAAGAAAAAATTTAAATTTTAACATTGTATTTGCACTATAGACATAACCAGTAGCTATTTTAAAAATTTTATTAATATTTTATCAACCATTAAACTTTTTTAAAGATTTTCAAGATATGAATTTTTCATACGTGTAACGTAAACTGAATGTACCATTCGAATTTTTATACGAATATCGATGTTTCAATTTTATGTTAAAAGTTAGAGGATCAAAATATTATTTTATTTATTTGTTTTTTTTTCAAGTATTTTCAACGCATTACCTGAGATTCAATGCTGAAAGCTAATATTATTTTTGTAATACTCATCTGATTCATGTCAACCATAAAATACATTATTACTTATGAAATAAAATTAATATTAGTCCAGACTTTTTTTTATTATTTCCTAAAATTCATACATATTAAAATTATAATTCATGAAACACACATTAAATTTCATATATCGACCTGTTTATCTACCTTGTTTTTTTTCATCAAAACATCGCTTATGTACTCAACGAGTTCTAAACGAGGTTTATGGTGATGCAACTAAACGGTTATGTCAATCACGCTTATATATAGTTTGTATGTGCTTGTGTGTGTGAGTGTGTGCGTTTGCTATGTCAATCACGAAGAGTAGTTCGGTAACTAATCAACTAAACGCATACTAGTCAATTTAAGCCTCAAACGAAAACTCTTCTCTCCCCCCCCCGCTCCTCCTCCTCTCACTCTATCTATCTACAATCATTTGATTCAAACAAACAAGCCTTTAACGCAAACAAATAATCTCTATACATAATTTATACATACATCTATATAAGTATCTATAAGATTCGTATATACTTTGAAAACATTTATATCAATATCTCGATTCTACTCGATTTTCAATATTTCCAATATAAGTATATTAAAAAAAAAAAGAATATTCATAAGTATTCAAATACATATTCCAAAATTCAATATATAGCTTATCCCAATAGAAAAAAATCAGTATTTCAATATTGTTCAAACTTGCAAAAAAAAAACCCAAAACTTTTCCAATGCTCAAAATTGCATTTTTAAAATGAAATAAAGAGATTAATAAACGTCGAGTGAAAATTGCAGTAAAGCAGAACCAAAAAAGAGAGAAAGGGAGTAAGAGCTATCGTTTCGACGTTAAATGATGAGGAGGATGAGAGAGAGAGAGAAGCCAAAGCCGTAAATTGTAATCGAACATTTCCGTTAACGCGAATCGATTAGGGGAGTTGAAAATTGGGGAAGGTAGTGTGAGTAAAAGAGAGAGAGAGAGAGAGAGAGAGAGAGAGAGAGAGAGAGAGAGGCTTTGGAATGCAGGTGTCCGGTGGTACACACAGTGCGCAGTGCGGCTGTGGAAATAGCTCGTTGCTCTCCCAAAGCTTAGCTATATACTATTATATATACATATATACATAGTAATACACCAGTGTCATTGTCCTGTACCATCCAAAAGTTCAAAGGACGCAACTTAGGTAATTGTCGACAAAGTGTTTAATTTGAGAAAATAAATTTTTTTTCAATATATTTTTTTTATTTTTTATTTATACTATTATTTTCATTATTTACAAAGTCTAATCTGAAAAAACATACACATTGATTGATGTTATTAATTTCAGTCATGTGTTTTAGCGGTTGGTAATTTAATGTAATACAGTTACGTCATGTCGTGGTTAGTAACACTAATCGCAATCAGGATATATATACTGATAGTAGCGATGTAAAGCTTTGTCATGTAAAGCATTTCCCCCTACCCAATATACATTATGTATATAGTACATCTACATAGGTATATTACCTTTATGGTAAACCGATCCTATGTTACCTTGTTTACAACTTGTATATTATAAACTGTAACAATAATAAACTCTAATAAAGAGTAAATATATAAATGTCGATGTTACGATGTACCTATAGAAAATCTGCAATTCAAGAAGGGTGGGAGTGATACCTATATATACATGTACAAGTATAAGTAAAGGGAAAAGCAGTTGTCGGTTAGTGCATTAGCGATGTTTTTCGCTTTCGGATCGAATTGTACTTTAGCATCTTTCTCTCTATCTCACTTTCGATATGCTGCTGTTTCTTTCTTTCTTTCTTCCTTTTTTTTTCTTCTTACTACTACTTTTTTTTACTTCTTCTTTTAGCTCTGCACTTTACATTTGCGCAATACACCTCCGTGGTATCAATGGCTTAATGTTCGCGAAGCATATCGTGTGCAACTATCTATCTCTCTCTCTCTTTCTCTTTTTCTTTCTCTCTTTCTTTCTCTCTCGCTACTGCCACTTTAAATAAATTATCCCCCTATCTACGTACAGCAAAACCCCGGCAGAACTACGTCTTCTTCTTCTTTCTCTATCTTTATCTCTCTATCTCTCTCTCTCTCTCTCTTTCCCTGAACTTTGTGCAAAATTTCCGCGGCACACCGAGCTACACCCACACACACACACACACACACACACGCACGCACACATCTTTTTCCCAAGCTTTGTATATTTCTTTTTCAACTCACCGAAATAAAACTTTGCCAGCCGGCCCTTCTTCCTTCCTTTTCCTCCTTCTACTCACCCTTTCTTACTTTCTCTCACTCTCTCGCTCTTTCTTTCTCTTTTTGTCATCCCCGCGCCACTTTGCTTTCCGCGAGTTTCAAACTAGATTTCCAGCCACGTTTTTTTTTCTTCTCATCCCAACACCCTTCCCTTTCCCACCTTTACCTCCATCTTCTACTTTTTCCCTTCGAAAGCTCAAGCTCAAGCTCTCTCCCTCTCTCTCTCTCTCTCTCTCTCTCTCTCTTCTTACCTTACCAGCGCGTGCCACACACCAAAACGCTTTCTGAGCTTTCTCCCACTCTCTTTTACCATCTCTCTTCTCTTTATCTCGCCTCTCTTTCTTTCTCTACGACTCTTTCTTTTGCTCGTCTATTTGCTTTTTACCCTACCTCTCTCACTCTCTCTCCCTATCTTCTGACCTCTTATGTGCTACTACTACTGCTGCTGCTGCTACTGCACACCAAACTCTCTTTCGAAACTTGGACGACCAAGTAATGGTGGCTGAAAAATTAGCGCTAATCTACCGCACGTGTCGGCCTTTTTCTTGTCTTATATATACTTATATACATCGCGCTACTGTCTTTTGCATACGGTATACTATTCTCTTTTTTCTTTCTTTCTTTCATTCCCTCTCTTCACGTAGTTTTTATATGTGTTTTATGTAATAAAATGTTTTTTTTTTTTTTTAATAGGTACGTGCTTGTTGAAAGCTTCTGCTCGTTTGTACGTTTTATTAATGTGAAAGATTAGCTAATTATTTATTAATTAAGCTTTAATTTATCGATTTAAAAAATTTTCAATTTTTTTTTATTTTTCTTCGTGTTTTTTTTTTTTTTAATTAAAATAAGTTTTATTTTATCATGTACATCCAATAGATATTAAATTATTATTTTTAAAAATTGGCTTATTTATTGCTTTTTTATAAGAAAGCTCATTTAAAAATTTTTAAATCTCCACTTGAACATTTGACGCTGATAATAAAGGGGATCCCATCCACGGACTACTGAAGCTATATAGGAAAGAAACAACCGAATATCGGAGAACGAAAGAGAACAAACGATGAGATATATATAAGGAAGGGATGAGGGGGTGGGAGGGGGGGGGGGAATGTGAACTCGTTTGCTTTCTTTATCCTCACCTAATTGGCGTTACCTCTTTCTCCTTTTCTATCCCCCTTTCCCGCCTTATCGGTAGTATTTTTGTTGTCTCTCGTCGGCCCGGACGTGGAAAAACCGTCGCTCTCCTCCATCCCCTGTCATGCTAATTAGACTGATTAATTGGCATTCGTTTTGGCAAACTGCCAACTCTTCATCACCTTCATACCCCTCTTATCCTTTTTTTTCTTCTTTTTTTTTCAAAGCTTATCCCTGCTGCATTTTTTATTTTCTCTAATGTAAAACGTGCGTGCGTTGTCGTCCTTTAAACTCTCTATCTCTCCCAAAGCTTTTCGTTTTTTGGTTGAGGGAATTATTGAAGACTAACTTGTATTACCTCTCTTTCCTCTTATTTTTCATGCCTTTTTATTGGATTTAATATTTCATTTTTGGGAATTTGAGAATATTTTATTAAAGGATTCTTGTTTGGAATTATAGAGAAATGCAAATTACTAAAAATTTCAGAGCTTTTTTTGTGATGGAGATTATGTAGGATTTAAATGGATTTACAAACTTTCTTTTTATAATTTAATATGATACGTCATTTGATATTTTTTAATGAATTTGTAAAAAATTATTAAAATTTAATTATGTGTTGTTGGACAAGAGCTTTTGTGCTTATTAACGCTTGTTAATTTATATGGACAAGTTATATCAAAAACAACAAAGGCTGCTCGCTCTCTATACATGTTTTCGATTATAATAAATTTATTACTCTATTAAAGTGTATTAAATTTGTGTGAGGAAATATTTCTAAAGTAATTAGAAACAATTTTTGAAAGTATGCGAGTCATGCAATGCAAAATGTGTGTAATGACTTCGTTGATTAAAATATTTATATTCATATAAACATGCTTAAAAATACAATTCAATTATTTCTCTACTTTTTCGTCAATATTTTTATTTCAAGAAAATTAATAAAGCTTTTTTTTTTAACAACATAAAAAATAAAAATAAGTAAAACTAGCTCAATCAAAATGTATTTTTATTCGAAAAGCTTGTTCTGCGTAATAAAAATGTTAAAACTTTTTTATTCATATGCAACGACGACTATACGGCTGTTGAAATAAAATCCTCGTAGAAATTTTAATTTATTCCAGTAATTCCAGTATATATTCCGAACGAAGTCTATCTCTCTAACAAAGTGTTGAAATTCAGCATCCAAAAAAAAAAGAAAGAAAGTTAAAAAAGAAAAAAAAAGTAATTGGAGAGAATTTAATTTTCCAGTTAACTGGTGATTCAGTATTCAAAGATATTCAGTGTACTCGAATCGAGTCTCGTTTAGTAGTTTAGTTTCCCACAGAAGAGTCTTGAGGAAAAGAGACTGTATCATCGTAAAAAGGACGAGAGAGAGAGAGAAAAAAAGAGTGTGAACGAGAGAGAAGCAATTATTCTCGATAGACTTGGCTCTTCCCTCTGAACATGCATACGCAGAGAAAAAAAGAAGAAAATAAAAAATAACGAAGATTGCAAGCACATAAGACAGCAGTTGGTAGTGCTTTTTGCTTCTCGTTTTAATGAATTTTTAATATTCGCACCGCCAGCAGACAACTGGTGGCTGTTTTTCACTGCTCCTATCTATTACTCCTTACTATGCTTCCTTCGTTATATATAGCGTTTACGTTGCCGCAGGGTATATATCGCGCGGTTGCGAGACGAAACCGCAAAGACGCTAAAGAAAGCTCCGTTTGATCGTCGAGCGTATGCATCAAGTCGCAATAGTTAAGTATATGCATATTCATATAGAACTTACCAAGCTCAAGCCGGCTTCCTTTCTACCTTCAGGCCTCGTTTACATCTTTTCATCTCTCCTTCTTCGTGTCGTCTTCTTCTTGCTCCTTCGATTTTATCCTGGTAGGCGACTTCACTGCAAGCTCTCCGCAAGCTCTTTCTTATTCTTAAAATATCCCACTTCCACCATCACATATCTAAGGTCAATCAGTCATGTATTATTCATCACTCGCGGTTAGGTTTCTTATTATCTCAAATAAGTACACCACTCAAATAGTTCGATTTCCAAGCGTTTTTGAAAACAACAGCCACGTCCAGTAGTACACACGCGGAAGTCGCAAGCAGGAGCTTCAAGCTTGTAGCTCGCCCGAGCGCGTAAGTGCAACTGAGCCAAGCCTCTTCAACAACGGGTGCAGTGGCCCCGCGATTTCTTCCACCACCCACCCACCTACCAACCCACCTATCCATCCATCCATCCACCCACACATGCTGCGCCCTCGTGCCACACAACGGCTCCGCTGAAGAGGCTAAGGGAGGGTATATAGGTGAGGGGGTTGTGAGGTAGGCCAGGAGTCGGAAACGAGAGGAGGAAGAGAGATGAAGACAAAGAGGAAAAGAAAGAGAGAGAGAGATAAAGGACTAGCCAGAGTTGTATATAGCACTGACAACCAGCGCTACGATCTCGTGTCTCCTCTTCCAAGCGGTCTCGCGTTCCGCGTCAGACTGCAGGGTGTCACCCTCTCGGAGCCGATTTTCGGCCACCCCACTCTCTTACTCTCATACCGAGGTGTCCACGAGAGCAGACGCGCGCGCACGCGGTATCCCTCATCCCCACTTACGCGACCTCTCGACTGCTGCTGCTGCTGATTCTGGCTTCCTTACGCGCATGCCCCCTGCAACAAGGACGATCATACTGCTCCTACCACCCCCTTCCCCCCCCAGCAAAGTCGTTGCTCATCTCCTCCTACGCTGTGCCAAGGCAAGTCTGATAAACACGCGGAATTATTAGACTGGTCAGATTTGATTTGTTTATCGGATGTGAACTCTATTTTTTTTTTTTTTTTTTTTTTTGAGAGAGAGATGTTTTTTGATTTTTGTAGATTGTGAATGAGTTAAAGTGAGAGAGAAATTAGAGGGATTTGTATGAGATGTGAGTTTGATTCTAGGATATGCTGTGAAAGGTCTACGAGTCTGTTTTTTTTTTTTTTTTTTTTTTTTTTTTTTTTTTTTTTTTTTTTTTTTTTTTTTTTTTTTTTTTTTGTTTTTTGTCTT
>JAPYZE010003447.1:0-12921 GCA_030522805.1 Leptomastidea abnormis | reverse complement strand
TCTCTCTCTCTCTCTCTCTTTCTTTCTCCGCATGCGAGAAACCAGTTCCGCTATATATGAAATATATACACTCAAGCGATGGATGCAGCAGTTCGACTAAAGAAGCAGTCGCGCAACGTACATCCGCGCTTCTCCATCATTTTTCTCATCATCAAAACTCCATTTTTTTTTTTTATTAATTCAACGAATAGTGTTCTCCATTAATATAACACTTGTTTTTTTATTGTAAATTGCTGCTTTACAATGGGATATTTAAAGTCCATCGGTACGAGTATCATCTGGATTTATACGGCTCTACTTGTTGTTACCTTCTGGCCCGGCCTTTATCCTCAAGCTAATTTTTCTGAATATGAGTAAGTATGTTATTATGACTGATTTATCGCGAGATGTATGTATTTAACGCGCAAATGTATACCGGCACTAGTTTTTTTCCGATATTTACTGATATATCTAATTTGATAACTAGAAATTAACTGTTGTTTAGAATATACATAATAATTATGAGATTATCGAACAAAACAACTAGATAACTAGCTCATTTTTTTTATTTTTTTGAAAAACAAATTTTTCCATTAAGATTATTCGTTATAATATTTTTGGGATTCTCTTACTTTTAAAATAAATCGAGGCTGAATTTATTTAACGATTGTGATATTACAAAAGCAGATTATACATTTGCAAAAGGAATATGTGAGCGACATACCGTATAAAAAAAAAAATTTTGAGATATATTATTGACCCCTACCTACTGATAAACAAGCTGAAAACTGAAAGATAAGAAAATTAATGCAGTAACAGTAGCACCAGTATAATATGAATTAAAATTTTCAAAAATTTTATTAATGCAATAATTCAGAAATAATAAAAAAAATTTGAATTTAATATTTTTTTTCCTTACATTAAAAAAAAAATATAAATACTCGTCATCATATAAAAAACGAAGCAGTAGGTATAAAAAAACGATCGGATTACATTATGATATAGTAATAACCATCACATATATGAATATATGTATCCTCCATATAGATCAAAAATTACACGATGAATAAGCATATATATAAAACGATATATATTTTATCCTGACTTGCAGATTCGTCGAACCAAAGGCTCTTACCGGTAAACTTGCAGTGAATAAAAGACTCGACGAAGCAAAGTTATTATTTCAAGGTCAAGTACACGGACCAGAAGCTTTTGCTGTACACGAAGGTGAAATATATACCGGTCTTGAAACCGGTGAAATCGTTAAGATAACTAAAGATGGAAAATTGGAGAACGTTATAAAAATCGAGGAATATGGTAAATATATAAAAATTAATAATTTTATCATAGTTATCAATTGATTAACGATAATTTATTTTAATTCGTAGATGAGGCAAATAAAATACATCATCAGGGTCGACCCTTAGGTATGAGATTCAATAAAGGTTCACTTTACGTGGCGGACTTGGTCTACGGTATATTCAAGGTCGACGTTAAAACACGTAACGCTGCACTGATCGTTGACGCGAGAAAGAAAATCGAGGGTAAATCTGCAGCTGTACCAGATGACCTTGACATTGCAAGTAATGGTGATGTTTACTGGTCGGATTTATGCTCGGATGTTGCTTATGAGGGATTCTTTAATTCGATTTTGTTAGCCGGACCTTGTGGAAGGTGGGATATACTTTTTATTACTGTATCAATTAATATATGCTTGCCGCTTGGTGTAAATTATATATTTAATTTTTTTTCACAGATTTATCCGGTACAATGCTGAAACAGGCAAGAACGAGGTACTGTTAAGAGGATTAGTCTTTCCTAACGGCGTAGCCCTAGCTGCTGACGAGAGTTTCGTTCTCGTAGCTGAAACATTCGGTTACCGAGTAATCAAGTACTACTTGAAAGGACCAAAAGCTGGTCAGCATGAATATTTCGTAGAGGGATTACCTGGTATGTTAGACAACATTCGCTCGGATGGCCAAGGTGGATTTTTGGTCAGCGTAGGTGCTTATTTGGACGAAGAGCAAAGCAGTTATATTAAATCTCTAGCTGGACATCCTTATGTTCGCCAAGGTCTTGCTAGATTATTCGGTCTTTTAAAAGCACCACTTGAACTTGCTGGTCGATTGTATCCAGCTTACGATCCAAGTCTTCACATTGCTGCTATGAATGCAGCTTTTGATCAATTTGTATTCACATATAGTTCTGGTATGACTGGTGTTATCAGGCTTGATAAGAATGGAAAAATTTTGGATGTGGCTTATGGTACAAAATTACCAGGATTAAGTTCAACTGAGATTGTTGGTGATCAGCTTTGGCTTGGATCTTATCATGCGCCACATATCGCTAAGATACCACTTAAAAAAGCTTTTCCAAGCTTAGCAAAGTAAAATTTTTATAAATATTAATTATTGCTGGCGTTATTATGTGCTGATGATGATTTATTAATGAACGTACACGACATCTAGTCACGGATTTTTTGGCTTATGAGTAATAATATAATGTTTATGAGACTTTATGTAAACTGTGTGGTGCTGTTACTAGATGTACCAGGACAGAGTTCTTTTTTTTTTTATTTAATACTCTGTTTATTTTTTACTATCGAATAAAATTGTGAGATTAAATAATTATAAATGAAAAAAAATTTTTATAAATGATTGAAATTTAAAAATTATTTGTTTTATTACATTTTTTATCTATTATAAATAAAAAAAAATAAATAAATAATCGAAAAATTAAATTATTTTAACAAATATAAAAAATTTTGACTTATTAAGATATGTTAAATTATAATACTAGAAATAGTATTTTTCTATACAATTACCAGAAAAAAACGGCTCAAATTCATAATGAAACATAGAATATATTTTTTATTATTATACAAAAAATTTATGTACAAATTATATAACAAAAAAAGAGAGGTAGGTGAATATCACCCATCAAATCACAGTTTTCGCTTTAAAAAGCAATTCATCACTTATACAGACATATCTATTTTTAAAGTCTGAAAAAATTGTTCACAAACAAAGACCTTCATGCTGACTACACCATTCAGGTGCTATAGCATCGGGAATTATACCTCGTCGTCTCAGCCTTTCAATTTGTGCTTGTAGTCTCGGTTCAGCCTCGATCGTACCTTTCTTCGCTGTAGGATCACTCCAAAGCCGTTCTGCAACTGCAGCTGCACGTGGCCAAACTTTTGAGTCTAAAGCACCACCCGATACGTATTCGCCCCACATACATGCTTCGCCACCTAGTACACCTGGCTGTAAAATATATATTTTTACATTTAATTTTATTTATACGTATTAACAGGTAAAGAATTAAAAAAAAAGAATATTATATTTACTTACCATTTGAGGTATAACGTTATTATACGCATCACGCCAACTGTGGTACCTGGTAACACCCCAAAAACCGTGATCCAGGTACCAAGCATCTTTCGTTGAGATAATCAATTGGTATCCAAGATCTAAGAGTCGTTTATTCAGTTCCTTATCAGCTTCCACCCAAGTTTGCACGACGAAACGACTTTTATTAAGATAAGTCTCGATTACCTCAGGATCGGTTAATTGTGAACTCCAAACTATAGCTTTATCCTGACTCTTATCATCACCAGCTTCTTCATTTAGCATATCCAATTGACGATTATGTACGTAAGACCAGATTTTTAAAAAATCTTCTAATTTACGACCAAGACCCATACGTGACATTCCATCCGTAACTTCATCCGTAGTGTTCCAACAGTTCATAAAAAGCTTCGAAAAAAAATCAAATAAAAATAAAGATAATAATTTTACATTTCTAAATTATATATATAATCAAAAAATTATAAACAAACCTCATCACCACCCAAATGCATCATACCATTACGTCCAAAAGTGCCAATCAATTCGCGATAAATCTTCCTCAGAACATCATAAGTATTAGGATTAACCGGATTAAGTTGTCCACACGGTGGTTGTATACAATATTCCCGCCAAGGTTGCCTATCAACACAAACCGCAAGACTACCGAAACCTTCGATATCACCCCATTGCCATCCAGCACCAGCATGTGATGGCGAGTCAATTTCTAAAATGATCCTAACACCTCTAGCTTGAGCATAACGTTTTATACCGATCATATCTTCAGATCGGTAAATCTGATCAGGTCCGTAAGCTCCATAACGCGTCATCTGTGGTAGACTGCGTATGTCTAATGGAAAACTTTGGCTATCCGTAGCATGCCAATGTAGTATGTTCATTTTAGCTGCTGCTAATGCGTCGATCGTCCTCTCCATATCTTTTATGGTTAAGTAATTACGACCTGTGTCCACCAACAGACCTCGGTGTGAAAATACTGGCTTGTCATATATGTTAGCCGAGTCCAGTAGTACCAGACGTGTGCCGTTTATTATGTCTACTGGTGCGGTTAACTGTGAAAGAGTTTCGAGAGCGTGACGTGCTCCGTAGACTGTTTGCGCTTGGATTACCACTGATGAACTTGTATCCGATCCTGTAAATCGTTATCATTACGTTATATTTTTATTGTTAATTTTTTTTTAAATAATTTTAAAAAAATAATTATTTTTTTTTTATGTTAAGTATATACCTTCACTTGTCATCTCCAAATCGTAAGCTTCATTCGTATTCCAATTGAGTTTTAAATTTGAAGATTCGATATTTAGGTAAACTGTAACTTTTCTTTCGGACGGTAAACAATGATGACCACAGTTTGAATTAAGATTTTTTAAAAATATATCAATTGCACTGTTCATAAATGCACGTGCTGGTTCATCGAGATCTTTAAGATGTAGAAATTGAAAGCTTTTTGGATGTATCGGTACGTACTAAAAAATAAATCGGTTGAATTATTATTATTTAAAACAACAAAATTTGAATATATATTTGAAAACAACTTACATTGCTACCAGTAATTATGGGACCAGTAGGTATAGGCCACAATCCTGCTGCAGTTGAGCAAACGAGTCTACAAGCTTGAAGACTCAAGTGTTGACCGATACCGATCATGTCTTCGGAGTCGATTGGTTGTGACGTACGCTGACATCGATTACCTTTGTCGCATTCGTAAGTCCGTAAAAATCTAAAAATTTATAGAAAAATAATGTGAGAAATAATTTTGCTATTTACGTGTACCTTTATTTTAACGAACAATATTGGCATAAAATACTTACGATCGATGCTTTCGCGCCTCAATGTTTAGTATCAGCAGTACACAGCTGAATACAGTGAGTAATAAATTCATATTGTCGTGTTTTCAAGTCTAAAAAATAAAATACGATATTAGTTGGCAAATTAAATATAATACGAAAACTAGCTAGCTCTGGGTATCCTTTACACTACACTTTACCGATAATAATGTTAACGATAAGATTGATACATTATAATTACTTTTTTTCAACGTTCGTCTAAGCTATTTCCTTTTTTTCGGGTTATTTCCTAAAACAAAGTGATGTTGACACAAATTTTACCGATTAGAAAAGTATAAATATAAATCAACGTGAAAGTGTGACAGGTGATAAAACGTTTATCAACCAATCCTTCATGTCTAGTTAACAGCTATGTCTAATCCTTTTTTTTTGTAGATATAGGTATACACGTAAAATCAATTAAAAATTCTCGTAAAAATAAGCAAAATGTACGTCCGCGCGAGCTTGAAATCAAAATCGCGTGTAGGTAGATTGCATAATCACGAACGTTCATACCTCTAATTATTATCTCTTACCTATCGTTACGATATAACGATTACGTGAATTTAAAAATTTTACCACGTTTGAAAATTTAAAAAACAAAAATCTTTATACGTGTCATTACATTTCATTCAAAAGTAAATCATCAAGATCATGAGAACCAAGGGAGTAGTTTAGTACATAGGGAGTGGACGACGAGTCGATGACGCTTAGCTTCCCTTTCAAGTTATTTTTATCCATCTCTCTCTCTCTCTCTTTATATTTAACTTTGTCGCGGCTATTAATTGCAAGGTATACGCATATAAATGTCTCGCTTGGTGAATATATCTCGAGAGTCAACCAGAGATATTCGAACTTTACACTTACTCCTCAAACGTAATCCGAGACAATAATGTATTTAAGTATATCGCGGTAATATAATGTGATATATGCTTAGTTATGACATTATCATAGTTAAATGGTTATAGGTTTGCTGCAAGCTCAACTAAATTTTTTCTATGTTACTATTATTTTATAAAATTTATAAAAATGTAATGACGAGTCGATTATTATTGAGAGATTTGATTTATCAACAAGATAAAAAACACCGGTGATAGATATAAAAATGAAACTAGCTTTATGTGTGTTTTATATCGATTTTTACGGGATCGCGCAAGCTCTAGATATTCTATATGGTACAGCTGTATATGTTTGTGTAAAGCTCTTCATAATTATTTATGAGAGTACCGCGTGTAGTATAACAACAGAAAATGGGTTGGTAAATCGTACCTATATATTCTCAGACCGGAATTCTTTTCTGTTACTATTAGTTTAATTTTTTTTTTATAAAGTTTATGTGTCAATACAAAAGAATTGATCAAGTAAATCAAAATTTAATCGATCTAAAAAATACGGTTTGATTAAAAAAAAAAAAAATAATCAATAAAAATTATAAAATGAAAAAACACAGCAACAATTCAAAATAATTCCTTACCTTTCATTCGAATTAAAAAAAAATTAAGATTCCAAAGTTCGTATATAAAAAACAACCACACACGCGAGTATAATAAAACAATTATTTAAAAATCTCATATATGTATGTATATAAACCCACGAGAGTAAATGGATATACACAGCCGTCACAACGAAGTAACCCGGCGGCTATTATTACATGAGAGTACAGACAAACTCTACTCTCACTACAACGACTCTTCGGTAGTATAGCGCGCGATGAACTGAGCCTCTCGCGTCGTTTGCGCTCGAGCTATATGTATAAAAAAAAAAATGCTTATATAGTGATACACGTATATATAGATATATGTATGAATGTATGTAGGTATCTATACCTACTATATGCAAGTAGAGAGAATAGAATAGACTTGCGCGCTGTATAAGTAAAATATATTTAACGATCGGGTACTGTTGCTCCAAAATAATATAAATTTTTATATATATAGGCGATATATCGTCCTTTTTGGTATTAAATGAAAGCGAATACAGATGTTTTATAATGAAGTTTAGAGAGATCGTAAGATGCTTGCCAAGGTTGATATACATTATAGCTTTACTCTTCGGTCAAAGGCTATTTTTCTTCGCGATAGAGAGATACAAATGTGTCTCTCGTAATTACACGTGTATGGATAAGAGAAGAAAAGAAGAGAGAGAGAGAAAGAAAAAGAGATAGGTCGGATAAAATGTGATCCGACAATGTCTAGTATTAACGGGAATAATCGTCGCCCACATTTGTATGAGCCTTAAATTATAATATACCTACACGCGTGATAGTAGTGGTGATAGTTTAAGCAATCGAGGTCGATGTCGTATTATATATACAGTTTGTAATATGGCTACATATCTTTTCTCTTCTTGGCAATAATATGGGATGATGTATAAAACTGCGAGAGAAAAATATTACCGAGAGCTCCTTTTCCCTTTATTATATATGTATGTATACCTACTTTCTATATCGTATATTATATAGCGGTGCGAAGCTGTGAGCTGCGGTTTTCTTATAACTTCCCAAGCTGATATGACTTGAATCTTGGTTTTTAGCTTTCGCATAGGATAGTGTTATACCATGACTTTCGTTTCTGTTTTTTTTTTTACTCATTTTTCTTTCTTTTGTTTAAATTAATATTTTTTTTCTTTTCTTTTTGTTTTTTTAATGATATTACGATGAGAAACTGCGGTAGGTTTGGTGATTGTAGTGCTTTGAACTTGGCGCGTATATATATATATATGACAAAGAAGAGGAAATAAACTTTCTGCCCGGAAAAAGATAAATTCACGCGATAATAGTCAATTCTCTTTTTCGCATAAATTTAAACTATATGTATGTACACAATGTAATATGCTCTTTCTCTTTCTCTTACTTTCGGCCTACATTTAGTGAAAAGAAACACGTCGAATGTATACCTAATACTCTAATGAATAATGAAAAAAAATATATATAAATAATACAGGGCGAGAAAGAAATTATTATTATTTTTTTAGTGTTTTAATAAAAAAATAATCCTTCAAATACACACAACGCAAATAACGATAATATTTTTATAATTGATTCAACTTTAGATCGTTTTTGACACTCTCGCAAGAGCGTATTTCAACTATAAGGATACAAGAGCTGAGAGAATAGCAAGCGCGCCGAGAATTGAACCCACGACATGTAGATTTACAAAGTCAACGATTAGCTTACTATACTACTCTATAAACCTCTCTTCATACAGTTTTCATATTTAATAAGATACAATTTTAAGTGTAATATCGTTACGTTCACAATTGCTTTCGGCCTACATTTAATTAAAAGAAACGCGTCGAATATATACTCTAATGAATAACAAAAAAAAAAAAAAATATATATAGCGTATTATACAGGACGGAAAAAAAATTTGTTTTTTAATGTTCTAATGAAAAATTTTGCTTGGATGTGCGATCTGCACTAGAATAATATACAATATTATGTATAAGAGTTATACATTTGCATAAAAATTAAAAAAAGAAAAAAATAATGCAGCTGCAGAAGATTAACATCTCGTCGGGCTTTTTTAACGACTTTTTCAAGCATTAGCTTCAAAATAGTTAAATGTAATAGCGGAAAAGAAGAACGATAATTACAATTTTAATCAGACGAAACAAAGAACAAATAAAAAAAAAAAAAGAAGAAGAGAGAAAACGAATATATGCTATATACCAGAGTTGAGTTATAACAATTGCTTTACTCATTATAATACATGCGGATGTGCAAGTATAATCGATAGTGATAATTTTTTTTATTTTTCTTTTATTCTGCATTCTACCGCGTTCCTGATGATGTTGGTTACATATGTTGTGAGAAGATAGTTAATAAACTCTCGACTTCGAACGTCCGAGATTATGTGAAATCGCACGAGTGTACGTGTGTTATGCTGTAATTTTTTTTTAATTTTATTTAATTTAGAAATTTACTATTTAAGTTTAGTTAGATAGACTTAATGAAATAATTTAGATTTTTTAATTAGACATAAATATAATAATAGTGTCGTTATAATTTAAAAGAAATGTTTGTTATTTTGATAATGCAATTACGAAACTTTTTTGTGAAGATTGAAAACTTTCTCTTTTATGAGTGTGTGTATGTGTCTTTATTATTACTGTTTTTCCTTGTATACACAAATTATCGAACCTTGGGTATATATGAGCAGTATGAAAAAAAATTTGGTTTATTTTATTGCCTGCAATTAAGTTCTAAAGGTCATTTTTTATTGTGAAAAAATTTATCTTACCTTTGTGTATCCGAATAATTAGCCTAGATATTTTTATGTCACTTTATTGTCTTTTAAAAATTAATATATTTTTCATTTTATAAATTTACAATTAATATATAATTTAATGTAGCAGTTATAATTAATTAAATTTTAAATTTTATAATGAACTCATTTTATATACAAAAATTGCAAATTCTTATCAAAGTCTTACATTGTTTATTTGATAAGATATTTAAAAAATATTCAAGAATTGATCAAAACATTATTGATTTAATTTATATCGATAAGAATTCTATCGTAACACAATTACACAAATAAAAAAATTAGTTTCTCCTTAAATACCAAGGTAAATCATAACAATGAAACATAGAAAACCTCTAGGTCATTCTCATAGTAAATTAATTGAGTTCATAAAAAAAAAAACTTATAATTATAATTTCACTCTACTCATAGTTTAGGCATAAAATACAACAGATTAAGTGTATATATTGATTTTAATATAATCTAATCTCTTATATTTATCTCATCAAAATTAAAAAAATAAAATGTTTAGATACCACGATATAATAAATTAGGTTAAAAAGTATATTCATACATATACATTTATAAGATTAATAAAAAATCGTTTAAATGAAATTTTTATTTTATCCATTTACAGTTTTTTTTGCTATTCACTCTTTCTTTCATTTTATTCTCCTCTTAACTACATTCTTCTCTTACAAGCTATAATTTGCTTTAACAGCAAATTTAACGTTATACCGCGAGCAATTAAAAAAGAAAAAAAAAATTATACATCCGCGTATACTTATTCGACGATTCAATAGAATATCGTCATGGTAAAATTTATTATACATTGATTTCTTGGTATAACTAACACAGGGTCGTAATATATATACAATATGTGTGTGTCTGTGTGATGTATCTGACTAAGCTAAACTTCGTTGACATGATTACACGAAGCTTCGTCAAAAAGGATTTAAAAAAAAATGTATGGTGAGAAAAGTAGCCCGTAACTTTGACGGCTATACATACAACTTACATTGGTACGCATAAGCGTTTGGTTTTATATTAGGACCTTAGTATATATAAGCTTATGCTCGAATAATTTTCTATTACTTTTAGAGGCACGTCTTTTTTTTGCTCTTCCTCTTTTTATTTCTTATTCTTCTTATATAGGATAGATTATTGCTTTTTGTTATGTGTGTATGTGAGAGAGTCGTAGCCGTCGATGCTTGACGGATGGCTCGATTGTTGTGTCTCCATACTGCGATTTATTTACAAGCGCGTTTAAATTTCTGATTGGATACAAATTTCTTTTTTTTTTTTTTTTTTTAATCGAGTTGTAAAAAGTATATGTGATGATTGTTACGTGTAAAGCTTAAAGAAAATCTATTCTTTTTTTTCTTTTTACAATCGTTTCTTTTTTTAATAGTTTCTAATGATTACGCTATGGTCTCTATTGTAAATTACGTAATTTTTTTTAGAGAATGTATATTTATTAGAAAAGTCTTATAAAATATTTTTGCGACTAGAAATTAACATTCTTTGGATAGTTTAAAGCGTCAAAAAAAAAAATTCTAAAAATTTTATATCGCTTGCAATATAATATATAATCAGCAACCAAAATCTCTAAAATAAATTAAAAAAAAAAAGTTTGTTACACTCAACTTTGTTATAAAAAAATAATCTCACTCACCCGCAGTGTTTTAATAATCATAGAAGCACATTATTATCATACATTTTTAAATACATATTTTAATAATTAATTAATAAACAATAAAGATACACGGTGTGTCTTTGGTATATTATAGTCTCATGTGTATGTGACGTATTTTTATTAGCACATACATATCATTAATAAAACATAACGTTCCGTTCGTTATGCTCACGATTTATATGTCACAATATTATTTATATTTATAATACGATTATTTATACGCAGTTCACAATTTAAACTGTTCATCACTTCTATTATCCTCATCTCAAAGAAGAGATAGACACAGAAATACACCAATATCAACATTTTCAAAATCCAAGATCACAGTGGTCCTTTACTTATTACACATGTACAATTCAAGGCCACAATTATTTATTAGGTCCATTGAGCGTAACGTCAAGTGGTTCATCGGGTGATCTCGATCCCGGCGGACTTAAATCCGCTGGCATTTGTTGCATCTGTTGCAGATGATGTTGATGATGATGATGTTGTTGCTGTTGCAGATGATGTAAATGATGAAACAACTGAGCTGGTGGTGGTGGTACAACTAAGGTTGGTTGACGTAGTATCGGTGGTGGTACCGGACCGGTTTTCATCGTTAAATCAATTTCTGTATCTTGCGGTGGTCGATGTTGTAGTGAGGCTAATGGTCCAGGTGGCGAATAGGATGGTGTTAAATTATTACTTTCACGTTCGCTTTCTGGAGATGATGACAAAGCGGGTGGACTTGTCGAACCACGCGACGGTGAATTACAACCGCAACGTATATGATCTGGTGATTTGTCGCGTGATATTGTGTACCTATTAAAAATCATGTTTAGAATTTTAATTAATTCAATATGCTTTTTAATTTAAAAAAAATCTTAAACTGGTATCAATTAAAATAAACAAAAAAAAAATTATGAACGTACCCGTGAGGTGGTGGCAAAATTCTGTAATCCCTACAAACCGGTGATGATACCGGATCAGTCGAAACAATCTTATCACTAGAAATCGTCTGTGAATTTGTCGTCGTAGGTGGTGATTGCGTCGGTGATAACATTGGCACTGGTTGCTGCTGCTGTTGCTGAGTTTGAGATGCTTGTGACGTTGGTGTCGTTGGTATCTGTGGTCCAGTAGTTGGATTTGATTGAGGTGGTGGTGGTGGAGGTGGTGGTGAACCATCACCGCGATCTTGTAAACCAGGAGGTGGTGGTGGTCCAGGTGGCCTTAAAAGTAATGGTGCCGCGCTACCTAAACCTAAACAGCGCATTCGCCAAGCGTCTTGAAGTAATTGGAGACGTGCTTGCTTACGCCACTTTGCACGACGATTTTGAAACCATACCTGGGTATATCCGGAATATTTGCATTAAATTATTAATGCATTTTTTTTTCTTAATCCATAAAAAAAATTTAATATACCTGAACTCTGGCTTCCGAAAGAGAAATCCTCAAAGCTACTTCTTCCCGTAAAAATACATCTGGATAATGTGTCTTTTGAAATAAAGATTCTAATTCTTGCAATTGCTGTGGTGTAAAAGTCGTTCGATTCCGTCTCTAAAAAAATATATATAAATGTCGGACGCGTATATCCGTTAATTCTACAATTATTTTAACAGCCGAAAAATAAAAAATAAAACTAAAAAAATAATGTTAATTGACAATTGAATATAAAAGGGATTAAAGAAACGTACACTGACCTGACGACGTCGTCCAAACATATATTCCGTTAATAAATCCGCCTGTGGTCCCAATGGCGACAGATAAGGTCCAGCCATATTTTCACAATTAATATATATCCAGTTATAAATTACGTAAACTCAAAAAAAAAA
>JAPYZE010003446.1:0-13428 GCA_030522805.1 Leptomastidea abnormis | reverse complement strand
TTTGCATATTTTTTCCATTTTTTTTTTTATTTCTTTTCTTAACTTTTGAATTTTCCTTTTTTTCGCATTTTTTCATGATTTTTTTTCATTCTTTTTCTTAACTTTTTTTATTTCATTATTTTTCTTTCCATTTTTTATTTTATTCTATTTTTTTATTTCATTTTTTTCTCAACTTTTTAAATTTTTTTCTATTTTTTTTGCTGTTTATTTAATTATTTTATTTACTTTTTTTTCTAAATTTTTATCTTTTACTTTTTTTACGATTTTTTTTTCAAATCTTTGTAAAATTTTTAATTAAAAAAAAGTATTTATAATTATAAAACACCCTAGATAAGGTCCAATCAGTTCTAAAATTTAATTAGCTCTTTAATAACGTATAACAAATATATTTACAAAATTTGATGTCGATACCTTCATTCATTCAAAAGTTATCGCCTGCCAAAGAATCGTTGCTTACATATATTTTTATTTCATTATTGTTTCTTTTAACTATTTTAATTTTTCATTTTCTTTTTTTTTTCTTTTTTTTTTTTTTTTTTTTTTTTCTTTTTTTTTTTTTTTTTTTTTTTCTTTTTTTTTCTTTTTTTCTTTTTTTTTTTTTTTTTGATTTTATTATTCATTTCTTTTCTTTTTTTTCCATCCTTTTTTTTATTTATTCATTTCTATTTTATTTTCTATTTTTTTTTAAATTTTTTTCCTACTATTTTTAAATTATTTTTTTTCTTATATTTTTTGTAAATTTTTTTTTAATTTAAGATTTTTTAAAATGTCAAGAAAAGCAAAAACAAATCAAAACGAAAATTATCACCTTTAAGGACCTTTTTTTCGAGAAAGAAAAAAAATAGAAAAATATATTTTTTCATTCTTAATTATGTATGAAAAAAAAGTTAATTATTAATAACTTGAATTAATATTTTAATTATTTAATTTGCAATTGTTTTAGAACACAATGTTTTGTGAGTAACACACTTAATATAGACGCATTGATATCTTAATGTTATACAAGCGTAATAGCTTAGAGGTAAATAGCTTGACTACGTATACGGTGGTCGAGGGTTCAATTCTTTTTTTTTTTTTTTTTAGTAATTGAGGAGAAACTATTTTCTAAGTGAGATTTGGAAAGAAAATGGAAAAAGGAGTGTTGCAGGGAGCAAGCGTTTCAAAAAAATCTGACGCTTTTTCTAATTTTACTCCCCATGGCCCGCCAAAAAGAACTTCGTTCTAAAAATGAAAATACTACAAAAAATCTTCTCAAATTAAAAACAAATTCTCAATGCCAGTATTTGCAGTTTGCTGAACATTATTTAAATTTACTACGATTTATGTAATAAAAAATAACGCCAGTATGTATAAGGGGGGTTGGAGAGCGGAGCGAGCAGGGGGGCGAAGCCCCGCTAGTATATATACATATATATATTTTACGAATATTTTATTGCACATTTTTAACACTATACATTTTTTCGATTCTAATTACTTCACACGTTCGGATTAATAATAGCTACACGCATTACAAGTGGAAATTATAAAATATAAAATATAAATTATACTTGTAAATCTATCATTACAACTATCTATTCAAGCACGTACAAATGTGGAATATTCAACCGAGTTCTATAATTGAGTATAAGCAGGTGCTAGCTTACTCCTCTTTGTGAGAGAAAAATAAGTTTAGTCGATAATATGCGGTGAACTCCGAGAACATGTGCTATTCTTATGTAACCCACACATTTTCTCCGATAGTTTATACAGGATTACGGTTCTATAAACGTTTATATTCATTCGTTAAACTGATGACACAAATTTTTTCTGATAATAAAATCCATTAAAATTTTTTAAAATACTTAAAAATAATTTAAATCTTGGACGTATCGTCGGCTATGCTTGGTATTGTACTATCTTTGTACTAAAGACCGTAAAGTAATGATATATTAAGCCTTTACTATTTTTCTAAAAAACTTGTATCTTCATTCAAATAAGAAATAGTACTAGATAATATTCGTAAAACAATATCTTCTAGTTTTTCTACTTTATTTTTGCTGTTACAAATAAGCTTTAGACCCAGCTTTTGTAGCTATAAACAAAATAAAATCATTATTTATCATTCACATAAGTAATAATAAATTTAAACTTATTTATTCTTTGTTAAGGTTTTTATTTCAGTACACTTTTAAACATATATTTGTAAAACTAATAAAAAAAATTTATTTAACAAAATATACGGATACTTATAACTTGTATAAAGTAATTTAAAATGTTAAAGTATATTAAAACAAATAAAAATATTATTCAGAAGAGTAATAAAAAAATAGTATGTAATACAACTACTGATTCCAAATTTAGTTTTATCTTTAAAATAATGATATATTATAGATGTGTGCGTGGGTACTTATTACATTGTAATTTATTGTAAGGGCATAAGAATAAATTTTAATTTAAGCTTTCTGCTAATTAATCTTGATTAATCAAGATCGCAAAGACGACCTTTAAATTTATTGTGACGTATCAACAAATTTTACAATCAAACATCAAGATAGCAAACCAGTGCTTTTTTTTAAGGTAAGTCATTTTTTACAGTTTGTCTTAAATCGTACTATACTATATGCATAGTTAATCTTTGTCATAAACATGACAGTCTTATAACCACTCAAAAATAATGTTTATTTTTTATACATGGTTTTAAATACAGGTGAACTATTTTTCCAGTAGTCTTAATAACTTTTCAAAGTGAGCATTCTTACTCGTTCTCTACCAGCAGTTCTAAGTAGCATATTTAAGACCATTATAAATTACATTTTATGGTGATTGCCTGAAATTCACGTAACTATCAATTATGCAAATTTATGCCTGAGATATTTTAATATTAATTCATAAAAATTATGTGAAATCAGACATAAAAATTATGTGGAATCATTGATCGTCTATTTATCCGCTCGGTACGCACTATTTATCTATATCCGTTACAATATATATAAGCAATTATAAAAAATTTGACGCAATAGCCATATGTTACCTCAAATAAATCCAATAATTTTGGATTCGGTATCGTGTATTCATTAATAAATCTAATCAAATGACCGTATAAATCTTATTTAGAATATGGTATACTCTTTTAACATTAGGTGAATCATGGAAATAGAAAATCATATGAAAAATCACTGCCGAGAATTCGGAAAAGGCTTTCTAGAACGAAATTTTATTTCATAAAGGGTCTAGCCGATTAAGAATAGTAGAAGTGCCTTTAATTCAATCTTTACAACCAAGGTACTATCTAGTAGGGCATAAAAAAGTAGTAGATCCTGTAAGTTTCAGACCCTTAGACCTAGATGGAGTATGTTTATGGCCATTTAAAAAAATTTTGTATTTTTTGTTTTTCTCAGCCATTTTACCAGCGATTTTAGATCTTTAAAAAAGAAATTATAGGTAATAAAAATATCTACAACGGCATATTTTTTATAAAACGTTCAACGCAAAATTAAGACTTTTAGAAACTTTTTAAATTTTTAAATCGTTGTAGAAAAAAATTCTCTGAAGGCCAGATAAAGAAAAAATAAAAGTATATATTAGTGCGTCAGAAATCACCGTGAAATTTTTCATACCTTTATAAATGGTGAAACAGGTCCAAAAAAAATAAAAATTATTTTTTTTAATGAAAACCTTCACTTACGCTTGCACAGCATACCAAAAAAATGTTTAAAAATATATTTTGAACTTAAAAAAGAATTGCAAGATATTTCAGATTCATAAAAATAGTGAAATAGATTTGAAAAAAAAAAATTCTATTTTTTTTTTTTAATTAAGACCATTACTTGCCCTCGCGCAACGTGCCAAAAAAGTGTTTTAAAATATATTTTAATCTTAACAAATCAATTAATTTATCAATTCGTAATAATTTAATCAAGTTTTTGAATAAACAAAAAAAGCGGTTTTTTTAATTTTTCTCGGTAACTTATCCATTAAGTTTACTTGAAATTTTAACCACAAAAGTTAGATAATACAGCAAATATCTGGTATAGCTATTGAATTCTTTAAGATATACATCCTTAAAAAAAGTTTTAGTTTTTCAAGAATTACTTTAAATTGTCATTACTTACAAAAAAAGTAAAAAAAAAAAAATTAAAGAATTTTTTTCTCTATAAGATGCATTTTGTCCGGAAATATAATATCAGTTTTTAATATGTTAAAATCGTAAAAAAACAATTTCCCGAAAACTAATAATGAAAAAAAAACCAATTTAAATTGTTAAAATAATTTTTTTATTACATTTTTTCCAAGAATTCCTATTAAAAAATACGTTGAATCCACTTTGTCCGGTTAAAATCAAAAAATAAGAACATGCTTTTTTTTGTTACCGAAAAAATACATTCGTACACTAAAAAGTAGACACGAAAATTTTTTTTATGAAAATACCTCTTTCTTCAACTTCAGCTTGACACTGTGTAAAATACTTACCCACCACTATTCAGCATCATTAAGAATTTTACAAAAATTGTTTATAGGTTATAAATTATAAATAAAAGGTTATAAATTGATAAATTATTAATTCTATCAAAAGTTACAGCAAAGCGAAAAATATAATAATTTTAAATATAGTTTTTATCAAAATAGAATCTATCAAATTAAATGTAATTTTCTTAGCTATCACAATATACTTTGAAAATTTAGCTATTATAAAAATTGTTCTAGCTTCTATTTTCTAGAAAAATTATGCTGCATGTTTCAAATCCTTTAATTTCAAAAGGAAGGCCTGTAGGGCAAAATCTCTCAACACTTTTTTATTTAAAAAGTGAAGAACTTTTCCGCCAAGTTTGAGCCAAATCGGAAGATAAAGAAAAGGCATAGCATGGAAACTCGTGCGGCCAGTCAGAAAAAGATGAAAAAACGTTTAAAAATTATACAATATAAAACTAAAAAAATTAAAGTTTACATCAGTTAAGCCAATGATCAACTGTAATAAAAATATTGAAAAAGTGTAGTTGCCTGGTAGCTTTACCTCTGCTTTATGAATCAAAAGTATTAGGTTTAATCCTTACTGTAACGCTTGTAAAACCGACCATTTAGATACACGTAGTAAATATATTTACTCGTGGGACCGGCTGCTGCTACCCAAGCAGTGTGCACTGCAGCACGGTCGACGACCACGCTATACCGATACAATCCTGACTTGCGTCAGGTTTCCACGGACTTTACCTGTCCTTGCCTGCTAGCTATAGATGCTGCGCACCGGCGGAGTCCTCTCAATACCGGTCGCTCGTAGTCGGTGGCGTGAATAAGCAGAACGTTGGTCTACGTACGCTCGCAATAGATAAGAATGTGTAGGATAGGATATTTAATACTCGTAAATGATAAGACGTGTAGTAAGGGTTAAAGCTATATTCATGAAGGTATATTCAGTGAAATGTACAAATGGTACACCTGGTACCACAATAAGGTGCGGATACGCGTAGACCCTCCGACGGGTCTCGTAGCAGGGAGAGAGACAAAGAGAGAGAGAGAGAGAGAGAGAGAGAGAGATACTTTTGAGAAAAAAATTTGCAATAAGACTGCCGTTTTGTTTTAGCAATAATTTTTTAGACCTTGCTAACCTGATTTCTTTCTAGTTTAGACATCGAGGCCACGATCTGAATAGGTTTAAACATTAAAAAAAATATTAAAAGAGAATGAAAATTTATAAACAAAAAAAAAATTACAACCGAAAAATGCCGTTTTTTTGCATAAATGTCAATTTTTATGTATTTAACAAATGATTTATTTACATGAAAGTAAAATAAAAACCATGACAATACATACTTTTCAAGCTTTTAAATTTATTCGTAAAATAAGTTAGATGTTGCTATTATTATTTACTGTAAGTAAATATCTATTTTGGGACTTGGATCTAAAATCTTCGATTCGAGTAGCAGAAATTACCTGTAGGTTATAAGAGTATTCAATAATATGTATAATACATATTATTAGCTTAACTATGCACATGTAATTTTTACAGTAAATATTAACAATCATTTAATTATTTATTTAAGATTTAAAAAATATATTTGTTGAAATAAAAATTATTTTGTCATGACCCATAATCAATCAAAATGTTCTTTATGATTTTAAAATAAAATCAATGTGAATACTAAGTCTGAATTTTAAGTTCATATAAATGTTTTATGAGCTTAAATAAATCGGAAAGTAAGCTAATAAACAAAAAGAAAATTTTGAATAAAAGCTCAAGTTTCTGTGCTGTTTTCCTTCTTTGTCCTTTCCCGACATGCTGTATTTCTTATTTGGTAAACAGCTCGTAAAGATAACCAATCTGTCAGGAGTAGAAGAGTACTAAGTCATATGCTGTGTCCCTCTCACCCCGTCTCAACTGATTTTTATGCAAAAAATTTTCCGATATTGTTTAAACAATTAAGGAATGAAAATGGAATAAATAAAGTATAGGAGGAAGGAATGGCGATTGGGCCAAGCGCCTCTATCTTTTTATTAAAATTACCTATTTCAATAAGATCAACGTTGAATGAAATATACTAGAGTCGCGGATTTTTGGCCATTGGTTTCACTAGCTAGCCTATAAGGATAAGCGGCAATAAGAGATGCGCTTTTATAAATTTTGCAAGAAAAAAAAACAATTTTCATCAAGTCACAAAACTTCAAATAACTTTTATAATGCACTTGAGAGCAATGAAGTATATATCTTGTTTTTAGGTACTTTACTATATTGAATTGCGAAAAAGTTGAATTAAATTTTTGCAGCATAGTAGCTACTCTTAATGTTGAAGCCGAGACACGGGGCGAGTCCGCCGAATTTACGTGAGGCGAGTGTGCCTATGAAATATGGAACCCAAAATTATTGAATTTTTCAAAATTTTTCTTAAAAAACATTCGTTATTTAATTGATATACTGACTATTAAAAATAATAAATTTGGAAATTATAAAAGTTTTAAGACAAAATCATATTTATAAAAAAAGGTTGAAAATAGAAAATTAGTAAAAATTTTCAATTATTTATATTAAATTATTTATTTTGTTTTCTAAACAAAAACTATTAGAGATGTATTTAAAATATATCAAACAATCATCAATAAATCTGTTGTAAGAATATTTTGTGGGCTAAAAAAATTTATCATATTCTTTGAACCCATCTGTAATAAAAAATATTTTTATTTTAAACTCTTTTGTTTCCGCAAATCAAATACAAAGCAAAAAATCGGCAACCTTGCTTCCCTTTTTTCTACATTCTTTAGTAAAATAACGTTCTATCTCCGTTCAATAGATATAAATTTTCTTTTGAAAAATTGACGAAGTTGATATCAGAAAAAGTTTTTTTTGCCTATCGTTTTCTAGGTTCTCTATTCACCTAATATTAAAAAAGCCTATACATTCATTTGACTGGACTAACAACTAAATATTCTGAATACACAATACCCAATCAAAAATTAAAACGGATTAAATAAAGGTAACAACATATCGCTATCGAGCTATGCAACATTTTTTCATGTCATCAACCGAATAAAGAACATTAGTTTTAAAATATGCATATATATACATACTAAATAGTATTTCAAATGTACAAATTATTTTAAAATCAATTGAAATTATTAAACTAATTAATATAAAGTGTTTGCAAGATCGTGATCGTAAAAAATGTTATAAGTCTAAAATACTACTAAAGTTTGCACTCGCAATATTTTTTCGTGAAATGCAACACTAAATTATAACAAATTTTTTAACATCTATCTACATGCAAGGAATTTAATGTTTTTATCTTTTGCGATCTTAGATCATCAGTGCTTAAAAGTAGAAACATATCTGTAATATAATTTTTAATTAAATCTATTTACGAGGTACACTAATTTTTTGACCCCTTTTTTTTATTGTCGCATTGTGTTTTAAGATGTAAAAGAAAAAAACTTTGATATAGATGGATATAATTCATAGTATACTTTTTTATTAAAAATTTCCTTAACTTTAAGGATGTACTGGCTGTACAGAATAGCCAACATGACAATTACGAAATAGTAAGACGCGATCACGGCGACTTTGCCTGTAGTAAGATAGGGTCATTCTGCACATCTTACGAACATAAAGAGAAAAATTTGAGCTTAAATGTTTCGATTTATGGTAATTTTTTAACATATTCCAGTTGAAATTCCATCAATCATTTTAATTTAACGCTTGAATAACGTATAAAATTATAATAAATGACTACGAAATTTTAGGTCATTCTTATTTGTGCTTCTATGTTTCTTTTTTTCTATTTTTCAATTATTCTTATAAGAAACTAATTAAAGTTAAACTGATATGCTTATAACTTTTGAAAAAACCTATCAATCGATTCGAAATTTCAACTGTAGCTTAATAAGAGTATTTTAAAGCGAAATGCGAACTTTCATTTCATTCTCATCCGTAAAACACTTATAGCCAATACACCCTTAAGAAAAACATATTTCAAAGTTATTTTTAAGTCACCTTTATGATAATTAAACTAAAATAGTTAATACGAAGAAATTAATCTAAGCTTATAAATTTAGAATTGGACTAAAAAAATGTTTTTTTATATAAAAGGTATTCATCTCAGTTTCGAAATATGCTAAGAAAATAAAATTGTATAAAACTTGAATAGAACACAAAAACATGCTTAAAATTATGATTTCAAAGGTTTTATAGCTCTTAATCTTTTGTTTGCAGTATATCAGTATAAAATAGTCAAAAAAAGGTTTACTTGTTTCACATATTACATTATGGAACTATAAATCTTTCAAAATTATAAAATTAAGACATAAAAGTTAAAAAAATAGGCTTGATTTCATAATTTTAAAGGATTTGTAGCTTTTGACTATTTTAACATACAAAATTTGTAATAAGTATAATTTTTTTGACTTACATACATTCTGTAAACTAGACAAACGGAGCTAAAAATCCTTTAAAATCATGAAATTAAGTCTATTTTGTGTTCTATTAAGCTTTTTTATAATTATACGTATTCTAAGTCTATTTTAAAACTAAAGTGAATACAATGATTTTGTGCAATTATATGTTTACTGTTTATTCGTGTTGTTTTTAATATTAAGTACCACACAGTATTAGAATCCAAATATGTAGAGATTTCTCTCGCCCCTCATTATAAGCAGTGGATGGGATTTCTCGATCTTTAGAGTCAAAGTAACAAGGCAACTTTGTCCGTTGCGACGTTTCGCCGAAAATGCTTTGCACAGAAAACGAGCAGCGCTTCCGTGTGTCTCAATTTCCGATTGTTTAGTCATGACAATCAAAATCCCCTTGACAATCGGAAATTGAGACACACGGAAAGGCTGCTCGTTTTCTGTGCAAAGCATTTTCGGCGTTTTTCATAGCCTGAAGAGGCCTGCACACCAGCAGGCGAAACGTCGCAGCAGACAAAGTTGCCTTGTAACTTTGACTCTAAAGATCGAGAAATCCCATCCACTGACTAGAATCTAAATAGTAAGAAATATGTTGTTTTTTGTCTTTAATTTTAAAAGAAAGTATTTAATATTTAATTTTTAATATGTTTCTGTATCAGAGTTTTCCAGGAAGGCAACTACATAAAATTTTAAGACCGATTGAAAATTAATTTTGTTTATGATCCTTAAGGGGATGGGTAAGTCGGTAACCCTACTTACCGGCATAATCATATTGAAAAATTTTTTTTAATAAAAACAAAGTAAAATTTAGCAAAACCTAAGAACATATGCCCTTCCTTAGAACATTATCTATCATATAAAAAATTTTCAAGTCATAAAAATGTCGGCACCCTAAAAACTTCTTGCTCCGACGTGTTTTTTTCACTTCGGAGCAAAAATTTTTTAGGGTGCCGACATTTTTATGACTTGATAATTTTTTATAAGATATATAATGTTCTAAGGAAGGGCATATGATCTTGAGTTTTGCTAAATTTTATTTTCTTTTTATTAAAAAAATTGTTTAAGTATGATTATGCCGGTAAATAGGGTTACCGACTTACCCATCCCTTTAAGGAGGCTTCGGCGTTTAGTGCCGTATCATGAAAGGGCACATATTTTGAATGCTTATTCATGTTTATTTTTTTTTTAAGATTGTATTCATTATATCAATATTTAAATAAATAAGTAATAAAATTGCAGCAAAACATGTGGCGCAAGCGTATCTACGGTCAGCTATTTTTATTTTTGATACTTTTACAGTGATTATCTTTAAATTATAGTGGTTAACCCAAGGTCTTTTTTAACGTAATATATTTCTGATAATCTAAAGCATTAAAATAATTTTTTTTTTCAATTCTTTTGAACTATTTTAACGTATTAAGCTATTATATGAGAAATCCCATAAGCTTTCATGTTAAATTGATGATTTTTGTTAGCTATTTTCTCCAAAATTAAGTCGTTTACCTCTCTGTTTCTTTTTGCAAATACATTAGGTAGCTTTTATCTATATAATCCCGAAATTTCAAACAAATCTGTCAGTGGGTTTATAATCGCCGAAGCCACCTTAATTGTAGAACAAACAATTATGTAGTTTTTAAAATCATTTTACGTTGCCAATTTTTCGCAAAGTTAGATTGAACAAAAATCATCATATTAAATTTATTATCCTTTAAATAATGCGTTTATTTTTAATTTTGCACGCTTTTTAATTAGAAATCAATTTATTGTCAACACCAATATTATGGATTAAAAATACTATGGTATTAAAATTATAAAAGCATTTATTTAAAGTACAAAAATATAAATTTTAACTTTTTTTTACAAGATTAATTGAAATTAACGGCAATATAATTGTTTGTAAATGAGAACTATTATAATTACTGACAACGCGAAGTAAATTTGGCCAGTAACTTTTACTGAATTTTGGTACTTTTTAATTTTCCTACTTTTCTTTAAAATCATGATGCGTGAATTCTGTGCTGAAACTCCGTCTAATGTAATTATAGAATGGGCATCATATCTAAAATCAATCATTATCTACTAAATAAAACGAAGATGGGTTTATGTAGATTTTATAATCTTTAACTTTACTCTTTATACTTCTATCGGTGTACCAATCATTATAGTTTGACAAGCAGTTTGCTGTTGTTCTTAAAGTGCCGCATAAATGGAAACTGTTTCTTGAATTGTAATCACTATTATTTACTGATTGCATTTTGTGAAACTGATGTTTGGAAAACTAATTGCATGAAAAATTTCAACTTAAAGCATAATTCGTAAGTGAATATTTTTCGATAGTATTGTATTTAAGATTTCACGTCGTTATTTAATTTCCAATAAATAAAACTAAATTTGGTGAACTTTGAAATTGTAAGAACAATGAATTGATTTCTGACAGGAAAACTTGAAAAATTAAAAATAAACGCATTATTTTTAAGGATAACTAATTTAATATGATAATTTTTGTTCAATCTAACTTTGCAAAAAATCAGCACCGTAAAATGATTTTTAAGGCTGTATATAATTGTTTTTTTTTTACGTCCAAGAATTCTTAATCAAAAATAATTTTCCACTAGTCATGAAATTTTATATAGATGCCTCTCTGGCGATTATATCGACATTTTAGAAAAACAGATTTTTAATCTAATATAGCTATGGTTATAACATAGTTAGGAGTTATAGAACGTAAAAACAATCAATTAGAACATGAATTATCCAATTATTTGTTTAATTACAAAAATGAAAAAACTGTTGTGTCCCTAATTCTGTGCCCCTTTAGAAAACTGCAATTGTAAGGCTAGGTTCCCTAGTGGTTCCCTTGTTACTTGTATATACCTTTATTCAGTGCCCTTAAAGTATACTTGTTAATCAATTATTATTTTATATCTAATTAGTAAATATTATTCTGTGTAAACGTTAGGCACAAAAATGCGAAAGAAAGGTAGAAGTTTATTTTAAAAAATACTAGATTTTATTTATATTATTATATTTTGATCAATATTAATTTTAATGTAGGGACACAGAATTTAGGTCGTGCACTTATGTACACTTACCCTAGTTGAATATTGATTATATTATGTTTATAATTGATATTTTTGTAAATTTCAGTAACCTGAAGAAGGAAGAAAATTTACGAAAACGTTTTATTTATTTATAAATAAAAACTTGGCACATGAAAAATCAATAAACTTTTTTTAGTCACGTTGTCACAAATAAATAAAAATGATTTACAAATATGTTTTTCTAAGAGAAAAAAAATTTCGATCAAAAAAAAAATATCCTTTTATATCAAAGTTTGATCATCGACACTACAATAACGTGTACACACGCGCGCGCACACACACACACACACACACACACACACACACACACACACATCTTTCATATAGAGCTTTCACAATTGAATGTCCGGAAACGAAAAGGGCCCATAGCCTGTGTATTGGCAAATGGCGTATAGGCCCTTTTCGATTCCGGATATTCAATTTGTATTACTAATTTCACGGTAATTTTTTCATTTATTAATATTTCGAAATATAAATCAGAATCAGTAAATTTCCTTAATTTAGAAGCTTAAATAAAATTTACGTTACATAAAATGTAGTAAGGGATATAGAAAAACTGATTTGAATAATAAACATTAAACCTAATTAATTTCTAGTAATTGAGACGTTAATCCTAATTTATTACATCCTATACGGTATTCAGCTTGAGGAATTTTCTAAGATGTGCAATGCTATCTGTTGATTAACGGTACATAAAAGCCTTAATAGGTCAAAAAAAAATTTTCAATTGTTTTACATTTTTTTTTTTTTTTGCATAAAAATTAAAATAAATGATTTTTTTATTTGACCGATTATGGTTAATTGTAGCTACTTTTTATATATTTAATACAATTTCAAATAAAACTGAATTTTATACACGTTAAAGGCATTATATTAAAATAAAGTCTTTAAAAAATCGTTTTCTGAATGATATGCTCAAGTTACATAAGTAGCATTATTACGATAAATTTAAAATTTGTCAATTATAACATGTGTACCATGAAAATAGCTTGTTATTAAAATGTTTCACGATATTTTATATTATTAATATTGTAACTAAGTTTTACAAAGCAAAGTGGCTGCATACCGAGAAACGTGTATTGTAGAGGTTGCAAAAATTCGAAAATTTGTGTTCGGATCGAGTCGAGCCTATTATTCGACTTTTCGAGCTGCTGAATACTTGTTAAGCCGAATTTTTCGAGCTACTCTTTGAGGTACTCAACCTCCTAATAACACCAAAAACATATATTTAATCAGAAAAACAATTCTCGGTTACAAAGTTTAAATATAGAGCGACAGCAAGTTCCTGTTAAATTTTATTTACTATAAAAGCAAAGGTGTTAAATAAAAAAATAGCATTTATTAAAGGCTAAATTCAAAAATTCCAATTTTCAAATTTAAAGGTTAAAATTTTAAAAAGTTGGTAAATTGCTGCTGCTCTGTAATTGGATTCTGTAATATATATATATATATATATATA
>JAPYZE010003445.1:0-18027 GCA_030522805.1 Leptomastidea abnormis | reverse complement strand
CGTTTTTTGAGTTCAGGAACCTTCAAAACGTTAAGAAAACCAAAAAAAACCAAATCGAAAATTTTCACCGTTACAAAGCTTTCTCTTTGAGAAAGCAATACGCCTTGGAAAATTTTGAATTATTGAAAAATTTTAAGTTGAAAATGAACTTTGAATTCAAGCATCGTAAGAAAGTTGAAAGTATAATAAAAAATATAGATTAAGTAAGTTCTTATAAAAGTGAAATTATACAAATACAATAATATTTTAGCATTGCATTATTTATAAAAAAAAAATAATGATATATGTCATGAAGTAAGAAATTCGAGATGAAATTTAAATCCAATAAATAGTTAAGTAAATAATATTTTGTTAAGGTTAAACCGAGTACAAAAAAAAAAAAAATCAAAGTTTAGAGGTAAAGTAAAGAATTATAAAACTATAATCATGAAATTTTTCATAATTATAAGTATTTCAAAATCTTGTATAAAAAAGAGAATAATAATAAATTGTTAGAATTTCTCGCTTCATATTAGATTTAAGCTATATCAAATATGTTTCAATTTAATATTTTATATATATATAAATGTAATATTTTTATTATAATATTAATATATATTTTTTTATGTCTACTCCTCAATAAAATAGTCAAGCACGTTAACTCTAGAGTATGTACTCTCTTTAACGTTTTTGAAAATTTTCATTCCCACACGAAATATAAATATTTTCACCATCTCTCAATACTCCCCGTCAAGATACCTCCCTGGGGTTAAAACAATAGTATTGGAAATAAGCCGGACAATTTAAGAACGCACACGTCCGTCGGCCCTTTTGTTTCGTGTTAGACATATAATCGTTAAGAAAGCTACAGGGGAGCGGTGGAAAATTCTACATGCGTATACGCATAGGGGACTTTCCAAGGAAAAAATACAGTTAGGATACCGTTAGAAATATTGTTTAAAACTATTTTTACCAAAAGTAAAGTAGAGACGAAATTTTCATGCAGGAAGTAATAAAGCCATTAGTCGCCCGACACGAGTTCCGTGGACTTCCCCATATATACGTATATACGAGTAAATGTGTAGGATTGGAGTGCTTGCGTTTTCGAAAGTTTGAAACATACAAATAAAACCTAGAATAAAATTTATTTTTCTTTTTTTTATTAAACAAAGGTTATTACTTTTATTTGAAGTTTTAAATTCCTTTTTGCTATTCCATATTTATTCGAATTTTTGAAAGCACGAGTATTCTAGTCTCCAAATAAATAACAGGTTAAACAAGGGCTAAACTAAATTAAGTTAGTAGAGTTTTTTTTATTTTAATCATACGAGTAGCATTATAAAATAAGTAGAAGATAGTAAGATTCGGATAGTTTACTTCATTAATATTATTTTAAAATAAACCTTGATTAAAATATTAACAAGTAGTTTTGCAAAATTTTGCAGAATATTCATGCGTATAAATTATATATGTCATCA
Organism: Leptomastidea abnormis; assembly: GCA_030522805.1. Lineage (NCBI taxonomy): Eukaryota > Metazoa > Arthropoda > Insecta > Hymenoptera > Encyrtidae > Leptomastidea > Leptomastidea abnormis. The sequence continues at coordinate 16,570 of JAPYZE010003445.1, read as the reverse complement.
ATTGATTCCCCTCAATAATTAAATTAAAAATAATAAGCATAGCATAGTAAGTAAAAATTAAGATAATATAAATCGTCGCCAACAAGGTTGCTTATCATAGTATCGAGTCGCATATCCATCCGGTGAAAAATAAAAGCAACTGCCAAAGCTTCTCAGAAATACTACTTTGTCAGCGAAAGAATAAACTGAGCACGTAGATAGCAGCGAAATAATATCGTACCGCTACGCAGTTAAGAAAGTAAATTCGTGAGAAGCTTGGCGAACAGTACACCCATTTAGAAATTAGAAACTTAAAAATTATTTCGCAGTTAACGTTAAGCAAAAAGAAACCGTTGCAGTCACATAGGTAGTAGACGGGGGTCAGATATAATGCAGATGCTTGCTGTAAAATGAGTCCAGCCTGGTTATCATAAAACTTGCAACGAAAGCTGATGCTTAAAATTTTACGTAGAATAACGCATTTCGAATTCATTAGAAATCTTTACGCTGCATAAAGAATAAAGTAGTTTCTGCTAAATGATAACTATCTGTATTACAGCTTAGATAAATAATAAAATTTCAATGCTAGCGAATAAATCCTTTTGAAGCTTTAAATGAATTTCATTTTAGCGTGGGTCAGACGTATTACAGTAATCAGTAATATTTTAATGGATATTCTGTTCGTAATTTTTATGGCATACTACGCGATCCTGATACTGCTTGTATGGACGCTCTTATTTTGCCCTCGTATATTTTGGCTAATTTTTCAAACAAATCAATAAGTTTAATTTAAAATAGATCTATTTCGATTTTCGAATTTTTATAATTTATAATGAGGTAATTTAAAACGTTTTAAGTTTATTAGACATTTTAGTTATAATTTAAATTAATAATTTTTGACTATTACAATTATTAAAAATTTAAGATAAACAGAGGTAAAATAATAGCAATGTATAAGCAGTATTCAATTTAAACTTCATTATAACAGGATAGAATAAAACTTTAATATCCAAGAGATATGATACACTGCGTCAAGTAGGTATATAGCTATATACACATACGCGTGTGTATGTACCTCTCCGAGCCCTGGTATACTGTATATGTATAGTATACATATATACAGGCTCTCTCCGCTGCGACTATACAGTACTATATACAGCCCTGTGTCTTCGAGCTTAGGTATAGAAAAAAATATAACGGCATTATTCGGCATCGATTGTATTGACAACTGCGTGCCAACAGCAAAGCACGGCATCGCGTCAACGACTTCAAAAATTTTAATAAAAATAATTTATTATCGATTTTCAAGGGAATAACCTTTAGGATTTTAGTAAATAAATTTATCTTGCGGATTTAATTAAAATCATTATTTCGTCCCAATTGATTTTAGTTGTCGTAATATGATTATTTAAACTACGTGTATTAGATCTAAAACTTATTTTTAGTCTTCATATATATATATATATATATATACGGGAGAATTCAAACAGTTAACATTTAATTAATTTTAAATAAATTTGAGCGTTCAATATTAATAAAATAAATAGATATAAAATAAATAGATTTAAATCTTTACAAAGAAAATATATTTCATTTTAAAATTTTCAATAAAATTCGACTAAAAAATTATTTTTGGAATGTCAAGTATAATTAAATCATAAGCAGTTCATATTTTATTAAAATCACTTTAATTAGACTTTAAAATGAATTAGGTAAATAAGATACTACAGCGCTTAATTTGAATAAAATAAATATAAGATAGATAGATTTAAATTTTAACGTTATGATTCATTCCAAATATTAGATGATACGGATATAGGTATAGACATAGAAGCACACGCCTATATTAATAATAATAAATAAATTTAGAAAAGTTAAATAGCTAAAATTTTAGCCAATGAGAATGACTGCACGTACGCCCTAAGCGTCTCTCTCTGCCTCTTTGTAATACTATCGGTAACAAAGGAGGGTGGGAGCGAGAGATTAGACGCCACTCTCAGCTATGAAGTCTAAATGCATAATAGCAGTCAGCCAGTTTTATAATCGCCACGGTTGAATCGACTTCAATTATTGCAGTTATTAAGAGTTTTCAGTGTTTGTTCGGAGTTTTGTATTAGGAAGTAAAATTTGTGAAAAAGGAGGGTGAAAATTTTGTGTGAAAAAACTATATTGTGCAAGTGTGTGTGTTGTGAAAATTGACGCGCAAGCAAGCAATAGCGGGTGATACCAGCCTTGGCTGAAAACCGGCAAAAACCGTAAACAGTTTGATTAGTCCATTTGTTATTTTTCAATTTTAAATTTTTCTTCTTTTTTTTATTTATATATTTTTATCTTCGTCTTCATGTTTATTCAAATTAAATTAAACCCATTTCTTTGAATTATATTTAAATTTTTATAGTCTCTTAAAATTTATTAGTATAAACATTTTTATTAAAATCATTCAGTAAATAAAAAAAAAATCCAAATGTTTTTATTGTTTTAAAATTTTAACAAAATACGCCGTGTATAGAGCATTATCGTATGCGCCGCATCACAGTATCCTATACACTCTTGATTTTCATTTTAAAATATTAGCTTCGCCTTTTTGCGTATTACCCGACGCGCTTAACTACACAATAATTAATCATTAATAATTCTTTCAATAAATAAATAATTTTTACATTTTTTTTTAAAAATTTTTTCAAAATTTTTTCCTTTCATCTTTAACTTAGCTATTGAATTAAAAATCATTTCGACATAGTTGTTTAGATTAGAATTATATTATCAACATTTTACAGACATCGTGTCGACAATTTAGAGATAAATTTTAAAATTGAAATAAGAATCTTATAACTAATGGATAGAGACGCTTGTGGTTTAGTGCAACATTTTCTCTGCAACCTAATTATTTAACATAAGACTTTTTACAAATTAAAGCATAATTAATTAGCATAGGCGTCCTAGGTTTACCGACTCGAGCGGTTTTACTATAAAACTTATTCTTACCTTTATTTATAACAAAGGCTAGTTGACGCATAAATATTTGGATTCAATTAAAAGTTAACTCGATATAGTACTAAAGTTTTTGTAATAATAGATTGGCTCTTGCACGCAACAACCTGTTTACCTATTTTAATTTGTTTAAATAATTGTAGTAATTTAAATTTCAAAATTTTGTTTTAGAATTTTAAAAATCAATAGCTACCTATCCGATAGATCTATAGGTGATATATTTCATTATTGATAATAAATTTTAATTTTTACAAAATTTAAATTTATCTTGTGTCAATTAAATTTTGTCGCGTCAACCAGCCTTATTAAATTAAGTTCAACCAACGTTAAGAATCTCTTACATTAAAATTCAATAGTTATAGTTAGATTTAATAAAATTGAAATTTATTAAATAATAATTAATTTAGATTTAAATTATACGAGTCAAAAAAAAAAAAAAAAAAAAAAAAAAAAAAAATAAAATAAAAAAAAAAAAAAAAAAAAAAAAAAAAAAAAAAAAAAAAAAAAAAGCAAACAAAATTTTTTTTTTTTTTTTTTTTCAAAATAATTGTGACTAAACACTATTCTTACTTATAAATTAGATTTATAACATTACTTTCAATTATTAATATTACTATTAGTCTATAATTATTAATTTAAAATTATTAATTAATAGCATTTAAGTCGCTCTAGTTCGGATAAAATATAAAGTCTACGCGCCGACACCCATTATATAGTTATAGTCCAAAACGATTTTATTTCAGAATTTAGAATTGAAGTCTGATTAAACAATACTTGGCAATAACAGTAATAACTACTTCGGTTAACTACATTTACGATAAAGCTGAGATCCTGCTCTTGTTTTGCCAAGTCATCATTTACAACATTGATTATAATCAACCAGTCTTAATACAAAAATTTTCTTCTATAGTTTTTCCTTTTTTATTGGAAATATAATAAGCTTCGCTTTATGTATTTATAATTACAGATAACTTCTTCTCGCATCATTGCAATATTATAAATTAATAAAAAAAATTTAATAATAATACTTTTGCAAATTTAGCTTAAATACAATTTAGAAATTTTATAACAATTTTGATAATTTGAATTAAAATAATTTTACTTAATTATAGTACGTTAATTTTTTTTTTTTTCTTCCACTATCTAATAATCATTAAATATGGCTGCTAATCAACAAGAGCAAGACGCTCAGGTTCTCGAGATGCTTCGTCCGCTCGATCGAATAATTACAAGTTTAGAAAACAGTCGAAATGAGTCCCTCGAAACCACAGAAAGAGATGATCTCACGCATTCGATAGTTAGATTATCGGCTTATCGTATGCACGCATATAACGCGTTGTTTGTTTCAAAGCAAAACATTTTAGCCAGCCGACAAGCGCACGACAACGCGCCAGTGCGACTCAAGCCAATTTAAGTACCGACGGTAAGGTACAACAATTTACCTTGTAAAAGGCTCTTTGCCTATAATATCCAGCGGCCCTGCAATCGAGCGCAGCTTTCCGAATTTCTCCAAGAACAGGGATATACCGATTTCAGAATTTCTCGGATTTTCTGGTCCCGTAGCGGAAAGGTACACGCCAAAGTTGAGTGTCAAACACTTGACGCGTCTTTAGCCTTGCAGCTGCATAATATTATGAGGACCCGCGACGGAACTAATATTCCGAATTACGATAATTTCTGGCATGTCCGATTTAAGGTAGATATTAGGAATGTACCCGCTTCAAGTGTCACGCGTACTCCAGATATCAGCTGGCATCGTGTTTTTCAAACTCAGCTAATTTTGGAACACCTGCGCAAATATTTCGATCCGCAAACCGCTAATAATTTTAATCTAGCCACGCGAACTACAGAAGCTCCCAGGATACCATTTTCTATTAATACACCGGAATACGTGGAGGCCAGTCCTCAAAAGCTAGTCACGATCTTGATTAAACGTGCCAGGAATGCAATTTATACCGATTTTGATTTTTCTATAAAAATCCCGTATTTAACGCTTGAAATGTTAAGTAGATTTTTCAATGCTGTCTCCCAATATCAGAATGGAGGAAGAATACGTGAAATAAACATTTTAGATCTCAGCGGCGTAACTGTCAGTCCGCAGCTAATGAAAACAATATTTCAAGCTGTAAGGCCGAAAATTTTAAACCTCGATGTCAGCATCGATAATTTAAGCAAAATTTTAACCATACCTCGCTCATTGCATAGCCTAAATATTAAAAATAATTATAATACACGACTAGGAAATCTTACGGCTATACGAAATAATATAGAGGTAGTTACGCTCCCACTTTTGCGAAGATTAAGATTGCGAAATATCTTATTTAAATATACAACGCTAATCAAATTTATCAAACTCAATCAGAATCTAGAGACGATATCCATAGTAGATTGTGATACCCACGAAGCAGGTATGGCCATATTTAAAATAGTTGAGGCCCTTATGAGTCATCCCAACATCCAAAATATAGAGATATCAAACTCCACTGCCCAACCAACACTGATATCACTCAGAATCCCGCAGGATCTGGTTTTCCGCACCCCACCTCGTTTGGAGAGATTAAATTTTGAAAATAATCCTTGGATCCACACTATATTCACAAGTTTGGCTCCTCATCTACATAACATTAGGTATCTAAATTTAATCGGTGTTGCCATACCAAACGACTGCATACTCTCAATCCCTGATATATCGGAAATATACCTATCCGCCCCAAATAATCTTAAACAACTTATAGGCAATTTACAGGGAAGCTTACTAAAACGGTTAACGATAAGGAATACGCAGCCAGTCAACGAAGGTTTGCCATGTAGCCCTCTAAACTTAATAGATCAAATACAATTTTTAAATATAGGAACAATTGTAGATTTCCAAAATTGGCCTATGAATGACCCTGAGGAAATTGAAAGAACGTTAAACAACGTATATGGGTACTATGTACAAGAACGTGTCCCAAATCGATTAGTCTTGGTGATAAGTAGCCTGGTCAATTTAAATGAGTAGGATGTCGCAGAGTACAGGTGTGATTGTGAGAAGAAAATAAAGATATAAATCATGATACTTATAAATTATGATAAATAGTTTAACTAGAAACTTTAATACCGTCGAATAATGTGATAATCATAAATGCTAAATGAATAAATAAATAAAAAAAGTGTAATAAAAAGGAAAAACTTTATATAAGCTTTTACTTAAGAGATATAATAATAACGTATAACAATAAAACTTATAAATTTGTATTCTTCCCCTTAAAAATAGAATCTTAAATATTAAACTTAAAAAAAATAAGTAGTTTAATGAATATATTTTATTTTTGCAAATACCATTGTCTTGGAAAATTTTTCTTTTATAGTATTATTGTAAAGTTTTTTTTATTTAAAAGGAAAATATATACAAAACTTGAGAGATTGTATCAGACAAATCTTTAGTTTCATTATGTAAATATAGCTTATGAATTTACATTTTATTAATAAGTCATTCGTAAAATAATATTCACTAATTTTAAATTGAATTTTATAATATTTAATAAATTCATTTCAAATTTAAAGCTTTATTAAAAATATCAGCAAAGTGATAAAGTTAATGATCGTGATTTAAATAATCACTTCACAAATAATATCCAACAAAACTTTTAAAGAATTTAATCTATTTTAACCAAATTATTAAAATTTTAACATTTAAAAAGAAAATTATGTTTATCAACTCTCAAGCTATTAAGTAAAGTAAAGTAAAATAAATTGCAGAACTCTGCTCTTTAAATAGGTTTTTTTTTTATGTTAACAAAAATTGTCAAAGACATTGGTAATTAACATTTCAAAAATAATAACAAGGATTAATTAAGATGTATATATGTCGTTAAAATTAATTTTAAGATTAGCGTTAAAATAAAATAAACTAAATAATAATTAACTAACTAATTTCTAAAATTTAGCAGGTAATTTAACTATGGTAAATGTGATGTCTACTTTAATATCTTATAATACACTCGCCGTAATTTAAATATTCGCGCACTATGACGAAGCTTCCTTTCTAATTAAAAATTTTATCAATGCATTAAAGCACGTTTCGGCCCTAATAAATACTTAAGCTTGACTCGTATGTGATAAACGGCTCTGAAATCGCAATTAGATCACATCATAATACGCCGCCGAAGTTTTTCGCTACTGCTCTTACTGGCGAAGAAAATTAATGTGGTTATCCGGATATAAATTAATTGTTGGCATGCACCGCCCCCGGGACACGCAACTTGACTTTCGTGATCTTGGGATGTTGATTGAACGGATCACCGCAGTATTATTAGTGGCTCGTCCATGCAACGGTCAATTCTATTAATATAAACAATAATCGATTAAATTCATTCTGTGATGGGATAGCCATTAAGCTAAAATTTTTTTTAATTCATAATAATAAAATAATTCAATTCTGCTAATCCTAATTAATATAACACTCGTACGTTTCGAACGACAAGTCGTGGAAAGAGGCGGAATCTGCCCCCTCAGTATCTCCGCCCCGCGGCATCGCATAATTAACGCATAGGCCCTATAATCACCAATTATACATTCCATCGTCCAATCTCACGTCTTCTTTTTCTATTTTAGAAATCTGAAGAAGTAGGATTTTATTATGAAATCGGAATCTATGTTGTAACTCTTTTATTATTTACGAACATTTCAAGGGCTGGCCTCAGCTCTATCGCTGCTACCATTACCGCTTCTAATAATTTCAATTTCCGCCACGTTGTTCGTCGCGTGTCTACGACGCATTGTATGGGTTATTTTCGTCAAACCAGACTCCAATGCCCGCTTTAGCATAATTCTCTATTATCACCTTTTCTAGTATTGCTATTGATGCCGCATTTCCGGATACAACCTTGTAAGTGTCACACATTTCGCATGTATCGAACTCTATAGTTGATTTTTGGCATAGCTATCCCTATTCATTTGTCATTCTGTTAACAATTGATGACAAAATTTGAATCTGTTATTATCAGCAAGCTCCCTCTTAATTTCATTGATTCTATCATATCGATTCTTGTAATTTTCACCTATGATTAATTCATAAACGAAAAGCAGATTTTTGCCGCCTCTGTAGCCGCTTGGATTTCTGCTGTGTTATTCGTGGCTCTTTAACTATTTAATTTCTTTAAAATATATTAAAATAAAACTATAACAATTCTTTAAGGATATAATTATATGTTCGCCTTAAAACTATTAAATAAAAAGGGGCGTGATTAATAATTAAACTTCTATAAATTTTTCCCTCGTATCTCAGTATTGTTCAACGATTTTTGAATTTTAATTAACTCTGTCGTCATGCTATGCATCCCGCGTCCTATAATCTTGTAATTTTTTCTATAAGTACCTCCATCACGGTGCTTTATACGCACGTTTCGATTACAGTACTCGGTAAATTGCAGCGGCGTCTTTCTCTCTCTCCGATAAATCGAGGCAAGCCGATCACCCGTCGCAATTCGTGACACGGCAAGAGGATACCGCAAGATAAGGTCATATGATTATTGGATCATACCCCTCATTATCTGCCGAATTATTTGATTCGCTGGGAAGCTATTGTTCTTAACATCGGCGAATCCTCGTGACGCATCCAGCCATCGCTAATCAGTCAGGCGTGGATAGGACTTTATCGGCGCAGTACCTTAATCTGGGCACGACATAAAGTGTCAATTTGAGATAGCGTAAAAATCAATCGCATCAATTGCTAATAACCGATTAACACCTGCATTTAATGCCTCTCTAGCTGCTTTAGTCGCACTATAATCTATACTTAATTCTATATTCTATCAAAAGGAGGGGTGGGGTTGATTCACCCGATAAACAACTGCTTGTTATATTCGCCAACATAAGTTGAACACAATTATTAATCCCTCGGCCTAAGACCCTTCCCAAATTACTAACAGGGGTCAAAATTCTTTCCGCGCGATTATTCGACGCCTTGTCCATGTCGTTTCGATAAATTATTAACCAATAAATTATCCGAGAAAGTATCGCCATCAACCGAAATTTTTTCATTAATTTTACCGCCAAATTTCTTTTTTTTAAGCAAATCGCTTTAAACAAACATGGGAAAAATTAATAGCATTTAATTAAAATATTTGATTAATAATCCTCTCATACTTAATTCTATATCTAAATTTTATATGCATAAAAAATTAATTTAATCTAAAAATAATGCTAACTAAGATATAAAACGTGAATATGAAGCTGTAGGCGAAATACTATTCCTATCCACGTAATTAAGAATTAACGGTTAAACAAAAAGTGCAAGCTAAGATCTTGAATTTCTACAAAGGAAAAAATATATCATATTAAAAAAAGAGACCAGCTAACGCTTCCAGTTTTATTACTAGAATTTTTGTTCAAGAAATATCGTATTAAAAGTAATAAGAACTGCTGACGCTAAACTATCACGAGCATCCGGCGTAGAATTCTTGAAGTCTCCGTGGGACCGCGAGGTAACGCGAGTACCTTTCCTCCTGGTTTTGCTGACTTTTTGGCTCAGATAACTGCATGGTCCCACGACAAGTGCTCGCCAAATCCCATGACTCACCACAAAATAGTGGGGGTAGATAAGCGGCGCTCGCGAATAAAAGACCGGGCCCCGCGGCCAGAGCAGTCAGTCCGAATTTGTATCTCGACTAAGTAAGTCCAAGTTTATACCTCAAATAGGTCAGTCCGAATTTGTGCTCCAAATATAATCAGTTATAATTATTACTTTATCAACTCAGTTTTATTAAACTTAGGAAAACTTAGAATATTTCTTCTTTTTTATTGTGCTTCAAGTGGATTTACTTCTTCCTAATTTTTTTGATTTTACAATACTACACTTCGATCAACACCCAGGATATCAAATCTGGAAGTGAATTAGAACATCGTTAAATCAAGAGAGGATAAAGTAAATCGCAAGTAAATTTTATTAATTCTTTTTAAATTAATTTCGTTAAATCTACTTATAAAACGAAAGTATCGTGTGGCTAAAATAGAAATTGTAAAATTGTACGATTCCTTCTCGCAAATCTGTTTTTTTTTTAATTAGTAAAATCAGATATAAAGTTTAATTCTTGAATAATTCTTATAGGATAATTCTAATAAAAATCTCGTGAATTAATAAATATAATTAAATCTAAATAATTTCATTCCATTTAAATAATCTCACATTTTTATCATTCTTTGAATTTTCATAAATAGATAACCTTCTTTACAAAATAAATAATTTACTTTAATATTTTTAATTATCTACAACTAATACTAAGTATTATAATTATTTAGAATCAAATAACCTTTTATGAGTTCAAATAATCTAGAAATTAAATATTACATAAATAATTTAATAGACCTAAAATACATTTAAATAAACTTTAATTTTATTTAAGATAAACTATATAGAACTATTTCTTTATACTTCAATAACTTGCTTTAATAATTTTAATAAAATTACCCGTGTAAAATAAGTTAATTAACTTTAATCATAAACTATATTAATCAACTTCTAATAAGTCCTAATAATAATAAAAATAATTATAAACTATAACAAAAGCATAGAATTAATCATCTTAATTAATTTGCAAAATTTAATAAACCTACCTCTAAAATAAATAATCATAGTTTAAGTTATAATTAAAATTATCTAATATAATTAAACCTGTGGTCTTCTCGTAATCATACTGCTCTTGCGATATTTTGAATTTTATTTTAATTTTTACTTTAATAATCTATTCAAGTAAAGCGTTAAATTTTCCGTGCTATGATATACGGTAGTGATATTTGAATCTGACTCTTGATGCTGACAATTTATGCCAGCAACACGTTGATAATTTAACATTTTTCTTTATTTAAATATCCTAGAGTGACATTGAAATTTATAATAATTCTCTTCGATTTAGAAATCAATTAAATTCTATTGAATCATAATTCTTTAATCTAAAATTTTCAAAACCCAACGCAACTAATCGCGCTTAACAAATTTATTTTCCGTTCGGCAAAAATTAAGTTGAGAATAAATTGATAAATAATAAATAATAAATATTCAATTCTGTTTTGATATACCAAACGACTCGTTAATTTTATGGGAGATCGATATCACTTTGACGATTCGTATAGAAATTTATTAAACTACAAGTTAAAAGATAAGTTACAACTACGCTTACTGCTTGATAGACCCAAAGCACATTTATATATCGACGATTTAATTAACCCAATTGATAAGAAAAGATCTGCCTCAAGTGTTAAACAATTTAATAGAACCTGCGCAAAATCAAGCACCCCTCGAGATATATAATTATACAAAATTAGTAGTCTAGTTATCAAGCCCTTCGAAAACGTTAGGTGCTTTATAGGCAACATGGAAGAAGCAACAGTAAATGCTTTATCAGCCATGGCACAAAGCTTTGCCATAAATAATGCCATGTTAGGAATACAGAATTTCGACGGGAAGAACATGCCACTCAAAGATTTTATTCACGATATTAAGGATGGCGAAAAATCTTTGGGAAACAATGCAGCGCAAAAGACCCTTTTTCTACAATTGGTAATTTCTAAATTACGCGGCCCTGCGCGAGACAGCGTACAAGACAAAGAATTCACAACTCTGAATGAATTAATTGCTCACTTGAGATCACGCTTGACCCCTGGGCGAAATTATTCATATTTTACCAACAAAATTAATAGTTTGAGAATGAAGCAAGGCGAATCAGTGTCGGATCTCTACGACCGATTAAAAGCTACGATCGCCGGCGCGAAGGATTCACTTACATCTGTAATTAACGGACAAGTTACTGACGATATAATGAAACCGATTGTCGTCACTGCTATTGACGCCTATATACGCGCGCTACCCGTGGATATAGCTAGACAGGTGGATGCCACCAAACCTACAACCTTAGAGGCAGCTTATAATGAGGCCGTACGTATAGAGACCCGCATAGAAGCCAGGATTTTGCCCGAGGGAAGGGAAAGATATAGAAATTTCCCGAATAGAAATTATGATAGAACCGAGCACATCTCGAACGCTCGCTATAATAACCCACCTCCCAGAGAAGATCGATCTAGACGAGACTACTACGATAACCGACCCAATGAACGCGGTGCCAATACCTACATTGCCCGTGGAATTTCAAACGATCGATATTACTCGAGTCGGCCTACCAATCTTAATAATAATAATAATTATTCCCGAGATTCTAATTTTAACAATTATCGCAATAATGATTACAATCGCGATAATCGACCGTTAAATGACGCTCGAAATAATTTCTATCCTAGAAGAGATCAGCAATCCAACTTTTCCAATAATCAACAAACCGGCGCTTATTCGCGTAATTATTCACCTGGTCAATACAATGCACCAAGGAATAATAATTATTCAACTCCTAATCGCAGTAATTATACACCTAATTATAATTCCAATTATCGTGATAGAGGCCAAGTCTATAACGATCGTCGCGATGCCCCGCGAGATTTTAGAAGAAATGAAGTTACGCCTTCTCGCGATATTTCACGCGAGCCTTTAAACTCCTCCGAGGCTCGCCGAACGACCGAGTCGGCGAGCCGCGCGAATGTTCAACCATCAACGACGAATGCCCCGAACAACACGAGCGAGCCGATAAGGAGATCGGTGATGACTATTCTGTCAAGACCGAGACCCGAATCGCATCCTGTAGAATACCTGGAGAGGCAGATGCAAAGCCAAATGAACCTACAGTAATCAGGATTCATATACCCGAAGGACGTCAGAAGTGGCTTACTTTCATGCTTGACACCGGTTCCGATGTTAATATAATTAAAATCAACGCACTAAATCCCAAAATGCTTGTCGAGACCAGTAGTTCAATAGATTTAACCGGGATAACCAACAATGTGATAAAAACAATAGGAACCGTAGAATTAACGATACGTAATAAGAAATATATATTCCAAGTAGTCAACTCCGATTTTTCAATAAAAACACATGGTATTTTAGGCCGACATTTCTTTAAACAAGAAGAGGCTGTAATCAGCTATTATAGTAAAGCGCTCATGATTAATTGAGACGTTATGCGTCCTATCCCTTTTCTTTATGATGAAATCGAGGACAACTCTTTAAAATCTGACGCAGACAAGACCGATAGCGAAATTCGCTGCGATTCAGACGGCATACCTCTGTCTGAAACTTATCTTATAAACAACGATCTTAACAATGAAAAGACTCATCACACCCTCAAGGCCAGATCCAAGCAAATAATTAGGGTAAATTTAATTAAAACAGATTTAAAGGAGGGATACTTGCCTTTAATTAATGTTAACAATCCCCAAGTATTTATAGGTAAAGGTATAGTGGCCAATGATAAAAATCAATGTAACGTTATGGCAATAAACACTTCAGAAGAAGATGTAGAAATCGATATCGAGCCAAGACTTATCTTGCCATTCGAGTATGCTACCCCTGCATTCGATCCAGACACGGAGTCTGAAGATGAAAATCCGCGTAATAAAATTACAGATAAAATGAGGCGTGTAGATGAAATTCTAAAATTATTAAAATTAGAACACCTTAATCAAGAGGAATATAATCATGTGAAAATTCTTGTCGAGTCGTATCCCGAAATATTTTTACTGCCTGGAGATCCGCTAACTGCAACTAACCAGGTTTTACATCAAATTCCCACTGAGAATAATATTCCTATAAATACAAAGCAATATAGACACCCATCTGTACATCGCGATGTAATCGACGATTTCATTAAAAAGAAACGCCGCGACGATATAATAGAAGAATCGAGTTCTCCTTCCAATTCTCCAATCTGGGTAGTACCTAAAAAGCCAGATAGCAAAGGCAACCCTCGCTGGAGGATGGTAATCGACTTTCGCGAATTAAATAAACGCACTATCGGTGATGCTTATCCGCTGCCTAACATTGCTGATATACTCGACCAATTAGGCGGTGCGGTTTATTTCTCAACATTCGATCTTGCAAGCGGATTTCAACAAATACCCATGGATCCAAACGACAAGTGGAAAACCGCCTTCACTACGCCAAGTGGGCATTATCAGTATAAACGCATGCCCGAGGGATTAAAAAACGCCCCCGCAACTTTCCAACGATTGATGGATTCAGTTTTGCGCAGTTTACAAAATATCGAAATGTTAGTCTATCTAGACGACATTATCGTTTATGCGAAAGATCTGCACGATCATGACCGTAAAGTTCGCAAACTTTTCGAACGATTATATCAAGCCAACCTTGTCTTACAACCCGACAAGATCGAATTCCTACGCAAGGAAGTCGTATTTCTTGGGCATATAGTTAGTGAAAAAGGAATAGAGCCCAATCCCGAAAAAATTAAAAGCCGTGCGTAATTTTCCAATACCTAAAAGCGTGCGTAACATTCGAGAATTTATAGGCCTAGTAGGATATTATAGACGTTTTATTAAAGATTTTGCAACAATTGCAAAACCGCTAAATGAATTAAAAAAGAAAGACGTAAAATTTTCTTGGGGACCAGAACAACAGAAAAGCTTTGAGATTTTGCGTGATAAATTATTAGAAGGCCCCATTCTTAAGTTTCCCGATTTTTCAAAAATTTTTACTTTAACAACTGATGCATCCGATTATGCCATCGGAGCAGTACTTAGTCAAGAATTCGATGGCTTCGACCACCCAATTGCCTATTTATCGAAAGTACTAGCTAAAGCTGAGCGCAACTTTCACACTACCGAAAAAGAATGCCTCGCAGCTCTATATGCGATGCATCATTTTAGATCTTACCTGTTAGGTAAAAAGTTTATTTTACAAGCTGATCATGAGCCCCTAAACTGGATGCATAATAGAAAAGATCCGGGGCAGAGACTCATGCGTTGGATGTTTAAATTTCAAGATTATCATTATCTTTTTAAATATAAACCAGGCAAATTAAATTGCAACGCGGATGCGTTATCACGCAATCCCCCTATTGAAAATTCCATTTCTAAAAATTCTGATTTATTAGATACTAACGAAAATTTGCATCTGAACAAGATTTTCATGGTTAATCAACCCGATACACCTCGGCCACGATCTAATTCTGTACCCGAAAAGCCCAAACGAGGCAGGCCTAAAGGCCCCACTAAAACTAAGACTATAGATATAGATTGTAGTGCAGTAGCTTTGCGTACTAGATCTTCGGCCCTAACGCGGCCTACTCAATCAACTCCAACTAGTAAATCAACACCTGAGCAATCTAGCTCGCAGAAATCCGCTGAGCCTCAGCCTAGCACATCAGGCACCCAAGTTAAGGAAAGGCAACCCATTTCTTTAAGGGGCAAAATACCAACGCCGAAATCTAACACTAAAAAACAGGATCCAAAACCTTCAACTGAACCTTCAGTTGAACCTTTAATAGTTCAACCACCAATTTCGATTCAACAGGAGCCCTTAACGTTGGCAACTGAGACTGAATCTGAAGCTCCGACGCCTATTGACACGGAGAGCTCCGATTCCGCTCCACCGCTCGATGATCCGCGACGTACTGTCCTACGCGATCAATCATCTGAGAATAGCTCCAGTGATGCGATTGAACTCGATTCGAACGCCGATATAGATGACGTTTTCGTCACCATGGATAGAAACACCGGTAGCGAAAATGAGCCCGTATCAGAAGAGGCAGTAGTTCAAGAATCCGAAGAGCCTCAATCTGAGGGAAATCAGGAAAAATCTATTTTAAAACCACTTAATCTGGACGAACGATTAAATCAAGTAGACCTGTCCTCAAACGCTTTACAAAAATCACGCGATAAATTAGACTCTTTCCTTGAGAAGACCGGAAACGACTACGATGCGGATGATGCCTCGCGTTCCATGGACGCATATGATCTTGCAGACCCGCGTGTAGGGCGAACGTTTAATACGAGTCAACTGCCCAACGATGAAAGACTTTCAGATTCTGATTGCCCAAAATTAGCTAGGCAAGATTATGATATAGACAGCGATTTAGCTGGGAGAATAGAGAAAATCGTCAAAGAAACTTCCCAGAAAATACGAGAACATCTCGATGATTCGGAATTAGAGACCTCACCCGAGCCCACGACTACTCCTCCTGCAGATGCAGACTCTGAGAAAGAATCTGAAGACGAAGAAAGATTAATTCTTCCCACCAGCCACGCGATTAGTATAACTCCAACAATAAGAGCAGGTATACCAGGTGCAGAAAGTACACCTAAGAGAAAAAGCGTGCGATTTGCCCCTGATTTAAGCGAAATAGCTGAAAAGCCTGAGCATAGCGGCCCAGTGCAATTAAATTTCTCTACATCACCTATAGAGGACTTACCATTCTTTTTCCCAATACCCATGCCAGTCAAACCCAGTCCAGATAAGATATACATTCCTCAGCCTAGCAGTAGCTCCGAGGAAAGCGAAGAATCTCTGCCACCAATACAACTATTCCGAGACAACATCTCTACCTCTCGTCAATGTTTAACTTTTAACCGCGATAATTATGTTCATTTCATCGCTCGCGATTGTGAACCAGCAACCCCTGTTATTCGTCTATTGAAAGATATAGGCGCAATTAACTTGTTTGAAATGAAACAGCAAAAGCCGAAATTAGGACAAATTCTAATCACCCCTTTTAAAAAT
>JAPYZE010003444.1:0-18530 GCA_030522805.1 Leptomastidea abnormis | reverse complement strand
GACAATTTTACTTAGCGTATTTTTCGTTAAATCAGGACTTAACGTATTCTTCGTAAGACAACTATACTTTATCATAGTTTTCGTACGGAGCGTCGATATGATGTATGTATATATATTATGCGTTTTGTGTTATCACAATGATATAATATTTATGATTATTTTGTGTTAAACGTGATTTTTATTTTTATTTTATAATCGTAAAAATTTTTATTCTTATTTCTTATTCCTACGTTTATTACAATTGTTCACATCAATATATTTTAATAAAAATTTTTTTATTTTTTATAATTTATCATTAAAAAAAAAAAAAAAAAAATCTTGAATATATTTAGCAATAAATATTTCATCCTCCAAACCATCATGTATAAGACAAGTACATAATACCAAAACACTTATATTATATACTCAGTATACAACATCGAACAGAAAGGGGTAATCTCAGTAATACCCCCCCTCCTCCTTCTTTTACACACACCCACATACACAAACAGAAAAGCCGGTATATACTTCGACCTATATATATACACGTGGTTACTCGCGGGTCCACTTCCGACTAAACTCCCCCCGAGGCCTCTCTCTCTCTCTCTCTCTCTCTCTTACTCTTTCTTTCTCTCTCACTTTCGACCTGTTGCTGCTACTACTACTACTACTACTACTACTACAACTACTACTGTTTTCGTCCTCCTTTGCACACCTCCATCTCCTCCTCCTCTTATTCACCCTTTACCACCCTACTCATCCCCCTTCTCTGACACCCCTTTTACCCCCCCTTTTCGGATAGCTATATACCTGATGCGCGTGGATAGTAGTAGTAGCCTGATGCTTGGCTTTTCTTGCTTGATATTGAAAGGGCTTTCTCTCTATCTCCCTCTCTCTGGGTGTGAAAACGCACGTGGAGATGTGTTTTATTGGGAGTTTGGTTTGTATCTGTTTTTTTTTTCTTTTTCTTTCTTTTTTACTTTTTTATTTTGGTGGATAGAAAGTGAAGTTTATGTGATAAGGTGATTGGTTTTTATTTAGTGGAAGGAAAATTGTTTGATTTGTAATTTTCTTTTTTCATTTTTTTATTAATTGGTATGAAATGTTTTTTTTTTTAAAAATTAAAGTTGATTTATTTTTGTTTTGATAAAATGATTTTTGAGAGGAGTAATAATAAGAATTGTACTTATATTGTTTGGAGAAATTCAATATTTTTACCTTTACTCTAAGTATTAATTTTTTGAGTCTTAGATTACAAATCAATAATAATGTATCCTGCCTCTATTACTTATCTCTCATCTATTTTTTTTTTTTTTGTGATCCTTCATATTCTCACAGGTATGAAACCATAGCAATTTTATAATAATAGAAAATTCAAATTTGTAACATGACTTATTCATTTAATGAATACATGCATACATAAGACCCAATTATGCTTCATCAAATTAAAAAAAAAAAAAAGCTTACTATGGCTAAAAGACATTTCCTTGATCGTGGATTTTCATATACTATATTAATGTTCGAATGCATAATTAAAAGAAGCTAAGCAATATTTTCCTAAATCAGAATATTTTCATAAACCCATAATCAAAGTCTTTTCCATCCATTAATTAAAAAATAAAAAAAAAAAAAAATAGTGTAAAATCTCAAATCCATAGATACAACGTAAGTAGTAGCATCACAATTTGTCAAACTACTACAAGCCAATACA
The DNA here is from genome assembly GCA_030522805.1 of Leptomastidea abnormis. NCBI lineage: Eukaryota > Metazoa > Arthropoda > Insecta > Hymenoptera > Encyrtidae > Leptomastidea > Leptomastidea abnormis. The sequence goes on along the minus strand of JAPYZE010003444.1, from coordinate 16,840 downwards.
AATAAAAAACAAAATTTTTTTTTTTTTGAAAAAAAAGGACGAATTGAGCCTGAGGCGATATATGTATATACATAAGCCGGTGTTTTCTATACGGGCCCCGCTTATATACATACGTATACACACGTGTGTGTGTTATATACTCGCACAGGAATTCTCGAGGCCGCTCGCAGAGAACTTGGTATATACAGCCTTTCTCTCAAGACGTCGGTCGGAATTCACGTCGAGATCCTCTCCTTCGTTCGTTTTATGTGTGCTATATATGGGTTTCTCTTATATATATACCTTACTGCATATTATTGTATATATACCTATACAGCTTTACAGACAAGTTTTGAGCTTTTTTGACACTTGACGGTTTTAGAAGGGGAGACTGAGATTGGTTTTATTCGACTTGCATATTTTTTTTATTTTTTATTTTATAAGGTGTTGGAGAGGGAAATAAATTCTTTGGTTTTTAGAGATGTATGAAAAAAATTTTTTTTAATTTAAATCGTATGAAAAGTAAAAAGTATAATCAGTTAATTTTTTTTTTTTTAAATCCAATTAATACCTTTCATTCAAATTTAAATTTAAATAATATAAATTCGAAAGAAAAAATCTTTACAATTAAATTTATAAAAAGCTCTTTCCAAATATAAAAAAAATAAAAAAAAATTATAAATTAATTCATAGTTAAAATATCTTCAACAGCAATATTCAAAAACTCCTCTCTCACAATAACCCAGAATAGCTATATATACATATACCCACTCAGGGTTTTTATATATACCAACCGACCGACCGTTTTCGTGCCTTCGTTCATTCGTTCATGCCAGTACCTTCCTATACATATACAACCAAGAAACTTCGGGGTTGAATTTCAAACGCTGTAATGGCACAGGCAGGCAAGCAGTCGTGCGAGAACGAACGAACCATATATACCTATACCTATACCTCGAGAAAGAAAGAGAGTCGCAGAGCCATAAGCCCAAAGACAGCCAGCCAGCAGGCAAGTTCTGTTCCATCCCAGGCAGTATGGTAGGTAGGTATATAGAAAAGAGAAGGGGCCCCTCCTGATGTGTGTTTCAGTACTGCTGGCTGGCTCTCTTTCTCATATTATAAGCCGGGTGCTGTGCTGGCTGTACGGGATGTTACAAACGCGTTGGCAGGCAGGCAGGCAGGCAACCCAAGCCAGGCTAAAAAGGGGCTCCTTTTGTACACGACGAGGTTCTCTTCTCTCTCTCTTTTTCTCCCTCGATCTATAATCTTTCCATCTCACTCTCTCTTATACACTGCTGCCGCTCCCTTTTTACTGGGGTCCCAACTCTCTACTCTCTACTCGTATTATATGCCTATAGGCTCTTATGTGTGTATATATATATATATATATATATATATATATATAGGGGCCGGGCTTTTTCTTATACTCTCTTTCTCGTATATACCCAGCTGCCTGTATATATACCGCCTCCATATACTAAGATCCTTTTCCTGCGCGCACGTTTTATACTCAACATCAGCAGAAGCGGTATTATATATATACTATATGGGTTATACCTATGTTGCTCCGAACGTGGTGTGCTTGCTTGCTGCTGGCTGCTTCGTTTCTCTTTCCTATATACTATACTCCTCTTCTCTTTCTCTTTTCGAGTCTTCTCTTACACTTATATATACTTGGGAACATTATAACGGTGCGTCGTCCGCCTGCTGCTGATGTTGGAGTTTAAGCTTGCTGTATGTACCTATATATACACGAGGTTTGCTGCTTCGTTATATTGTATATAAACCAATTGGAGGAAGAGAGAAATGATGTTTTTTTGAGACTCTCTGATGTATAGCTCAAGCATCATTCTGATTTTTTAATAGTAGCGCGTGTATGATTTTTTTTTTTTTTTTTAAGGATTGGGTTATAGTTGATGTGCTAAGCGATTGAGGATTATTTTAGGTTGAATTAAAAAAATTTTTTTTTAATTTAAAAAATAAAAGTTTCTGAAATTATATGAAAATTTGATAATGATGTTGATTATTTTTAAATAATATAAATTTAATTATGGATGAATGAAAAAAAATGAAAAATTTATACTTTTTATGTTAATTTATAAATTCAATAATAAAAATAAAATAAAATATATTAAATTGAAATCATATACTCATTATATTACAGACGATAAATTGAAAATTTACCAATAAAAAATAAAAAAAAAAAAAAATAGAAAATAAATGTATCATCCAAAACGAGTTCATATTGCTATATGCTAAAATGACATATCGTCTGGAATTTGTAGCGTATCAGAACTACTCCCTTGAGTGTCGAGGATACGACTGGTATTACTACTGTACAGATTGCTACTGTATATACATATATAGATACACTTTTATACATATATATCTATGTACATGATCTATGCACAGTGTACATGTACATGTACATACAGTATTACCGGTGTATGTATGTCCCAGAAGACGAGCTTACATATTAATGTCGATCGAGTTGTTAAGCTCTATTTTTTTTTTTTTACAGGTACTTATTATTTTTAATTTTTAACATGAGAAATTATCAAAATAAAATTCATAAAAATTATTAAAATAAAAATTTAATAACAAAGCTTTTCTTTCTGTCATATAACAAAAAAGCGCACGTGCACCTATTATACTGTACTCACTGAGACATTTCTAGTAAAAGTCATGTATGTGTCGCTCAAAACTACAGTCATTTTTCAACCCCCCCACATTGTGTTGTTCGGGTTGAAAGTCAGAAAGCAGCGCAGTCATACGGTGGAGTTCGAAAAGTGCCAGCGTTATTTTTTTTTTTACCCTTCTTTTCTTGCATTTATTTTTGGTTCTCTTGTGTCTACAGCTAGATATTTTTGAGATAAAAATTTTGTTAAGATAAAGGATTTTTATTTAAGGATTTTGATGAAAAAATTTTTTTTAAATTAACTTTATTTTTAAAAGAAAAATGTAATTTTAGGAAAGGATGTTTCAAAAATATAAGAAATGAAGCTAAAGTAATGTTATTTTCTTCAAAAATTATATGTTTGTGAAAATAAGAATTTTGATAATAATAAAAATTAATTTGTAAAATTATTTATAAAATAATCAACTATAGGTCATCGTATTATAATATTGTAAATATTAAAATAATAAATAAATTTTAATAAAAAAACATTATATTCGTCAAACAGGAAAAAAATATAAATACAAGTTCATTAAGGCCGCTGTTTCCGTTCTGTTCGGTGCTCAGCTTATATTCCGATAGTGCTTTGTGAGGCAAAACTATTGTTATCCGGTTTCCTGGTGTAGTAAAATTTCAGATGTTAAAATGAAGAAGAAAAAATAATAATAATAATAAAAAAAGAGAGTAAAATTACTGAACTTTCAATAATTTTAATATAGATTTTATTTACGTGGAAACAGTAAAATAAAAATGGATAGTAATAATTATTTATTTATTTCTGCCAAATAAATTATGAAAAAAATCTAATCGACAGTGAGCAGTTGAGTGTTAAAAACTTTAAATATCATCATAGTAATTTAAATAAAAGCAATTACAGTATAAAATTCAAGCGATATCATAAGGACTCAAAGTAGTTATAGGATAATATGAAGTCATAAATTTTAAATAAAATCCGAGGTCAAAATTAGCCAGGGGTCAGAAAATTTTCAAAAATTTTCTACAATAGAAAATATACCTGTGGTGGTGTAAGGGGGAAAAAAAAGAAAAGGTCGCGTGGGCAAGTGGGATTATACTGATTTTTAAAAGGAGAAAGGGAGGAAAGGAAAAAGCTAAGTATAAGGTATATATTATATATTGGGGGAGCAGCTACCTGTGTTGTATTGGCCAAGCTACTGCTATATGTGCATTGGAATGTATATATAGTGTTGGAGTTGCTAACAAAAAAAAGGGATTCAAAGAGGTTTTTTTTTAGGTTTCTTTATTCAGGTTTTTTTGTTTTGTTTTCTATTAATTGAGATAATAGATGTATTGACAGTATGAAATTTAGTGCCTGTATTGTTGTATTGTCGTATTTGTACTAAAAGCATCATTTGTGCAATAAACACTGAAAAAATAATATTTTTAATTTAAGTATTAATTCTTTAATGTGATTTAATACATTATCCTCTAAAAAAATTAATACAATTCATCCACCACAATAAACCTTAAAAATAATTTCAAATAATTATATCATCAAAAATTATATTCATAAAAAGAAAAATTAAAAGGAAATGACATAAAGAAAAAGCTCTCAAAGTCATAACTAAAGAAAAAAAAGAAAGAAAGAAAAGTTAAAGCTCCCACATTTCTCTTTCTCTCTATAAGTACCAAAGCATTGCAATTGTCTATTTATGCACCCTGCGCCAGAAAACTGAGACGAGCAAAGAATAATAAGGCGTTAAAGCGCGGCAGCAGTAGCAATACCGGCATATATATCCACATGCTCTCTCTCGTATAGATACGATTTACTGTCGACCCTCTTTCTACCTTCCCATTCCCTTCCTTCTTTTTACCTCGTTCTTATCCTTGGAAGGACGATTCTTGCACCCTATATAGCCGATCATCATCGTCTTTTATCGTATCTTCCTTTCTTTCGTTGCTAACATTTCCTCTTTTCCATATTGTCTTGTTTTCTTTAACTTTCCACTTATAAGCACTTGTTTTTTTTTTAATTTTTCTCTTAAAAGATTTAGTTGATTTAAAAACTGAATTGCGGATATAATAAAATTGTTTTTGTGAATTAGGTAAACTTGTATCATTAGTGATTTTTTTTTAATATTGCATTTTTTAACGATATAACTTGGAAAAACAATTTTTAGTCAAATTTACAAATGCAAGATTACTACTTTATTTTCGTATGTGTATGTATATATATTTTAATGCTATACCAGGACTTAATATTTTATTCTGATATATTACACGAAAGCACTGCACGTACAATAATAAAGCAGACCGAAAAAAAAACCTTTCTTGTAAATTTATTACTCCGTTTAATTTATTGAACTAAAATAAAAAAAAGACAAATAAGTAAAAAAATAATAAATACAGTGATACAAACAAGCCGATCAATAATTCAATTCTCTTTAATTAACATTAAGAAACGCAAAGCGCTTCAAACTCATATATCCCCCCGAGCATCCCGTACAGCTCCCGGGTAACAAGACAAGTCGCGTATCCATCTCGAAAGATAGGGTAAGAAAAAAAAAGTAAAATAAAAGTTTATCCCACGAAGTCAAGCATCAAGAAAATACATCATCCATATTTCTTTATATTAAACACAAAAAAAAAAATAAAAAAAATAAAAAATTAATTCCAGCTTAAAAAAAAATAAGAAAAAAAAATAAGTAACATAAGTATATTATAAAGTAAGAGAAGCAAAGTGGTGACTCGACTCCGTTCGCCACGTTCACCGCCGGATGGCGCATATACACACGAGTATTCTCTCAGCCAACAGCAGCAGCAGCAGCTTGCTAGCAGCAGCCAGCACGGAAATTTACCGCGCCTCGGCACTTTCCATTCGAGCGTCGTTCTATACATCGCAACCGGCGCTATATAGCGCCGAGGCGGTTTTGTCGAGCGAGTAAAGCTGCTTCTCCACTTTATACATACATATATACATACAATGTACACCACATGCGCCTCTTTCAACTTTATATATAATACCGAAAGAGACCGGCAAAGAGCTTTCCAATTAGCTTGATGGGCTTGAGTTGTATACCAACCCTCTCGAACTTTTTTACACGCGGATTATTATTCGCGGATTTGTAAGTTTTTAAGCTTGTGAGAATAAGTAGGACGCTTTAGATCTTTTTTTTTTTTTTGTATGGATGAATGACAATAAAATAATGAAAAAGTAAGACACTTTAATGTTTTAGTGAGAGCTTGTTTAATGAGATTAGATTTTTTTTTTTTTCGTAATCAACGGATTAAAAGGGATGAGTTGTAAGTATATATCGGATAGCGGTGTTATTTTTGTTCATTAAGGAAAATGTTTTTTTTTTAAATTGTTGAGTTTCATGATAAACATACTATTAAATTTAATTTTTATGATTTCTATCTGATTCCCACGTAAATGTTGTTTTGTCGCTCATTAATATTAAGCAGTTTTTAATAGTTGTTTATGGTGAGCTTTTGCTTTTCTATCGCGGATCTGATAATTTTATAAAATATGACTAAGAATTTACTGCAAAACAAAATTTTTTTTCTTTGAAACTATTTAAAAAAATAATATTTTGCAGATTTAAAATTAAATTTAGTTGAAAAATTTATTTATTGCATATTTAAACCGTATCAGAGTTGAGCTTGCAGCAAAGTTGCGGTGCTGCTATTCATACCGCTTCAATAAAAAATAAAAAAACAACCACCTCCAAGTTATCGCTTATATAGCTCTCAAGAAGAGTGTAAAAACAGCATAATCGACCACGAAACAGCCTCGACGAGTATATCTCTCTCACGAGGCTTGAGCGCGCGCTCGCATACACAAGCACACTGACACGAGGGTTATACACACTCGGCAAGCATTCCCCTCCTTTCTCCTCTGTTATACGTGTCAGACGGGCTCTCCCTCTACAGGCGCGACGCAGAGCGCCAAGCCGCCGCCGCCACCGCTGAGCGAGTGAGTGAGCTTTATCTTTCATGAAAATCCCGTCTCTCTCCCCTACCGCGCTCACCAGGCTGCTATAGCAAAGAGCTAATCAACAATCTACACCGATAAAAGCGGCCCCCGAGAGAGAGAGGAGCGCGGAATTTCAACGCTCGGCCGATCTTAACCTCAAAATCGACTAAGCCGAGCGTTACGACAACGTCTCTTTTTTAAAATTTTATCATTCCAAAAAAAACAACATTACTAAATAGAAAAACAAAAAAAAATTTGACTTGCGCTGAGAAGGCAAGAGAACGATCGTTGCGTGACAGCAAAAAACGAAGGTTGCGCGCGCACACGTCCTAACCTCCGCTATATAGTTGTAAGCTCCGCCTACTTCAATTATATTAGCAAGTCTGGCATGCTACCGCGTGAGCGTTGCTTTATATGCTATGAGCTCATATCAGCATGATTTTGACTTATGAGCGTAAAGAAGAACGGAAAACTGGCGGCAGACCGGCGACAATTTGAATGTGCGTGTGTATGTACCCGCATTGGCCAATCCGGTATTGTGAAGCGACTCTCAACTATACAGATAATAAGCGCAGCTTACAGATCAAGAACGTCTTGTTTTACAAAATAACTTAAATCTCCAGTTAAAGGAAATGAAAAATAATTAAGAGTGATTGGTTTGGTTATTATTTATAAGTTTCTTCATCAACAATATTGAAAAAATTGACAGTTACAGAGCTATCCAGACTTTTTTTTAATTTGTGAGCTATTATTACATTGATATATGTGGGTGGGTGCAAGAATATGATATTGTTATACAGCAGCAATCAGTTTCCAAGTGCTGCATACCTGCATGTGGATAACATAACCTATAGGGGTGAGTCGGTACCACCGGCATACTATCCGTTCCCCAAGCTCAACATCGATTTCCAGTTGGACGAACCAGCAGGCGCGCAGGAGTGCTCAGCACAACCCCAGCCCTATATATACAACAGCCTGCAGCGATCGAGCGACTGCAGAGACAGAGGAAGGGAGAGCAAGAGAAGCGGATAGTCGTCGCATTATACACGAAGGCTGGCGGTAGTGGGAGAAAGAAAGACCGGGATCTAGGGAGCCGCAAGAGAGCTTTAATATAAGAAGAAAATCGCGTTGAGTTTTAGCTCTCAAGGCCTGCGCTCCCTTGGCCAGAACGAAGCGCGCCTTCCTCTCGGTTGGCAATCGCAGCCTCCAGAGAGTTATAAAAGAAGAGAGCAGCGCATGTTATATTCTCCCAGCAAAAGCCCCCAACACTCTGCTAAAGAGTGCGCAAGGGAGAAAAAGAATAAGCGCACGCGCGCCAGAATTCCAGCCAGTACTGCAAATGCGAATTCGACGTGTGCGCGATATAAAAGACGCAATCGCCCATCGGCGCCGTCGGGGAAGAAGGTAGTGGTAGCGCATGAGGGGAGCCTGGGAGCGGCGCTTTTTGCGAGGATTCGCAGAGGGGGGTCCTAACCTCAAAACCCTCTACTTTCGTCCTCTCTCTTACGCTCCCTTTTCTCAACTGTGCTATCTGCGCTTAGATACCCCAGAGTTACCCTATTCTATCATCTAGGTGGGGATAATACCAAGAAGACGGATAGAGCCAAAGATAGAATCGGTCGTCACTTGACGTTGACGATGCATTACCGTCATAAAATATTCCTTCCCTATCGGCTGAATATGCAAGTTGAATCATTATAGTACAGTTTACGCACAGCTTTTTCAAAGAATGAGAATCAAGCTTCCACGACAAGATAGCGCGCGGTAGCAAGTATTGAGCGCGCGCCTGAAAGTTAATTGGTTCTCTTGGCTCGACCTCTGCTCGCAAACAGCGATATTTCTAGAATATTCTCGATAAAATTATATTTTACGTCGTAGAATCTTCAACATATTTTAAATAAAATCAATGACCTACTTTATTCATTAAAAAATAACATTTACAGTACGATTTCGCCAATAACATATTTCGAACGAATCGAATACGATATTCCATAGCGATTCAAAAAATGTGTATGCTCAACTGCTCATTGGTCGTGTTACCGTCACGTCGGCCGCAGTCCCGTGACGCCCTCAACTGTGTAAAGCCGCGTGCTGTGCAGCCGCACGCTCTCATGCACCCACACTCAGAATAAAAATTTCTGTGTGTGTGTACACACGGACAAAACACACGCCCACTTGGTATAGAGCCGAGAGTAGCAAATCGACTTTCCGCTGCTGGCACAGCGCTTATAGCTCGCATATAGCGCGCCAGACCTCGGACTCGGCGTTCCCGTTTTCGCTCGGCCTCTCCCTGTCTTTCTCTCTTCCTCCCTCTCGCTCTTTACTCTCCTTCTCGCTTCGAGCTTCGTCATCCTCGCTCGGCCCGAGCGAGCGCGTTCTCCTCTACTTGTGCGGCTCGAGTTCGCTTGGCTTTAGAGCTCGAGAACGAAGCACATGGATAAATTTAGAAAAAGCGCTTGAATTATTTTTTCTTATTCATCATTTAAAAATGAATTTTAACATTATATTTTTTTTTTAATTTTATAAATTAACTAATATTTAATGAAAAAAAAATTTGAAATATAAAAAAGCTCGAAAAGAACAAAGACGATGTACATGGAATATTCCGTTCGAACGAAACGAAATTAATTCTGTTTGAACAAAGAAAAAAAAATATATAGCCGCATTCCCCTTACGCCGGCTATAACCTAAAAGCGCACACGTCGCGGGAGAATCTTTCTCTCCGGGGAGATTGCGTGCTTCTCTGCTGCTGCATGTGCGCGTTCAAAGGAGACGCGAAAGCTAAAGTGACAGCTCCAACGGTCGAAATTTTCGTACATAATGCAAACGCTGTACGCTGCGCGCTGTAAGCGCTCTAGAAAGAGAAAGAGAGATATAAAGACGTGACAAGGACAGAGTGAGAAAGAGCGGTGTGCGGTACGGGTGCAAGCCATGGCACATCGACGGATCCCGAGAGAACGCGCCAGCGGCGTTTTATGCTGCTGACTCCACTATTTTGACTCCGGTTTTTTTTTTTATTTTCCTCCGCGTGTTCGAATAAGTAACTCTTTTTCTCTCTCTTTCTCCCTAATGCGGTGTGCTTTTATTAAATGTAAACAAGATTGCCGCTTGCTGCCACCTAACGTTTTTCTGCAAATGATTTGAATGTTAATTTAAATATATAAGTAATTTCAAAATATGTGACTAAATAAATGTAACATATTTTTTACATGGGCTGGTTACAGAAATTTAAAAAGTTGTTATTCTACTTTCATAGAGCTTGCGGGCATTAGCTTAATCGTGAAGACCTAAATTTTAAGAAATTTTTATATTCAATTACCGGAAAAAATGTTGCAAGTTTTTGTAGAGAACATTATGTTCTATTTTTTAAATATTTAAAAATAAACGATTTTTTATATGTCTCAAAAATAAAAAAATCATTTTCCTTTTTTTTTCATTTTTACATAAAATAAAACTTTATAAGCTGTTACTAATAATTTGTAAATTTAAAAAGCTCAACGATAGTATTCGATTTCGAATTTTCAAAAAATCGGTAATACCAACCAAAGGTCAAATCCCAAGTATCCCATAAAAATAAGACCTTTCAAAACAAGCATTTCATAAAGAAAACATCTTGAAATTTTTAGTCGGTGGAGTCGACGCATAAAGCAAACTTGCTGGCGCACCGAGGGAACCAAGAGCGGCTTATACCAAGCTGGTAGATACGGCGGTGACGCGGGGCAAGAGGAGGGGGTCGACGGGGACGTCCGCAGGGGCGATCCAGTGTGCCTGAGTGTGTGTATGTAGGTAGGTATATAGCATACGGGCGCGCAAGCATCGGGGCCGAAGGGGAAGAGAGCAAGTATAGTCGACCGACAGCAGCAGCAGCAAAGCGGCATTATAACGTTGCAGGGGCATATCAAGCGCAAGAGCGAGACAGAGCTTGAAAGCACATATAGCGCCACCTGGCGGAGCGATCCCCACCCGGCTTTTCTGTATGCTGTATATTCTCCCCGTCTTTGCCCCGCTCGTCGTATACCTACCTATACGACGCAACTGCTATACCTACTACATATAGCCTGACTATATGCTGGTTTGCTTTCCGTATATACCCGCTTTGCTTGTGCTTGCTGCTCTGCGGCTCTGCTTCGACTCGCAACTCCGAACTAACACTACTAACCAGCAACGAACGAAACGAACGCGAGCGCTCGGAGAGTCAGAGAGTATAAGTGCGAAGCGCTGGCAGTTCAAGTAAGAATTTCATCGGCACCAGAGCTTTCTGTTTACGATAAATTAATATAATATAATATAGAGTCATTTAAAGTTGAAAAGTAAACTTCACCCTCGACTTTTTTTATCCTGAAGATTCTGTTGTTATTATCTTGTTTTTCGGAGCAACTTGGACTTTTTTTTAAGTGTGGAACCAGTACTATATATAACAAGCGAAATTTAAACAACAAAAAAAAAAAAAAAAAAAAAAAACAAAACCCGAAAAAAAAAAAAAAAAAAAAAAAAAAAAAAAAAAAAAAAAAAAAAAAAAAAAAAAAAAAAAAAAAAAAAAAAAAAAAAAACGGAGCAGCACAACTTGTGTGTCGTTAAAGTGTTAATTCTCTTGGAATGTAAGATATATTACAACGCTAAAAAATCAAGCGTTCTCCAAGTAAAAAAAAAAAAAGATATTTAAAAAATTCGCGCTTATACTGACACGCGGTGTCAGTGCAGTCAATTGTGCGGCAAAAAGATATATAGATATAAGTATATAATACAGCGGAGGGACAGCAGACAGAAGAAGTAGGTGGTGTTGTATTATAGACGTTCGGCAGCGATCTGTCGTCGTTGTCGTAGTCGGTACACGCGCACGCCTCTCCTCTCTGCTGGCTGCTGCTGTGTGTCCAGAGAGTAAGAGAAAGAGAGAGAGAGAGAAAGAGCGAGGATATATAGTGAATAACCGATACATACATATAGAGAGAACCAACACCTCCCTCTCCTCCCACCCCTTTTTCTTGTTCTCAGTCGCCGCCACGCCGCATCTCACATTCGCACTCTATCTACTGATATGCTAACCATCCGTACACTAGACTGCAGTTTCTAGTATAAGAAGAAGAAGAAGAAAAGGATAAGAGAAAGATCTATAGCCTGCAGGCATATATAAGAGTGAGAAAGACAACAGGAATTTTTCGCATGGTTAAAAGCTGCGCCGCGCACCCACACATATATACGAATCATCAGCTTCAACGAAGTATTAGAAAACCAACATACATATATATATAGATATATAGTGGGGATAAGCTTGGTACAGCCCCCAAAAAGCACGATCACACCAAAATATATCTATATGTATATATATGTATACGTATTATATATAAGCATTTCTCAAAAGTAAGTAGTACGCTTACGCCACCTATCGTCAAGTTAAACCGGCTCTTTTCTCTTCACACAGTCTGATCGTATATACTGTATAGAGAACTCACATAGCCTGTTTCTCCTCTGAGTTTGTAAAAGCAAGCCAAGCAGCGTGTGTTGTATACTTGTATGTATGTGCTTGTGCGCGCGCTCGATCGTCGTTTCGGTGTGCCTCAGCTCAGCAGCAGCGGGATCGGAGCAGGCAGCATAGCATAGCATATAGCGCTGTAAGAGAGAGAGCCAGAAGTCTCTATACCTTATACTCAGCGTGGTGTGTTAGTCGGCCGTGCGCTGTGCTGTGTGACTCTCTGTTCTTATAAAGAGGAATCCGCGATTATTATATAGAAAATATACTTTCTATATATATCTATATGTATAATTTTTTATCTCAGTGATATATAACAATAAAATCTAACTCAAAAAGTGCTAAGTTTTTGTACAGTGTTAAACGATAATCCAAAGCTTACTTAGCCCCTAAATCGGAGTTTAATTCGTTATTTTTCTTTTTTTTCTTTTTTATTTTTTTTTAATACATCTACACAGAGACATACATACATATATATAGATACAACATATATAACGGAGTAGAGTAAAGTAGAGGCGCGCGCGCTGCTGCTTATATATTTGCTGCCTATATACTACTCTCTCGACCCGACGGACAGCCGTATAGTTGTATTATATAGCCTCTTGGTGCTGTGGTGCTCTTGTGCTCTTGTGTTTCTGTGTTACTGCTACTGCTGGCTGTTAATATAATACTGCCGCAATGGCTTCCGTAAAAGACAGAAAGACAGCAACTTTCTTTGCCGAAGGTACTGCAGCACAATTTGAACATGTATTAAAACTTTATCCACAAGCATTAAGGCTTAAAGCAGAAAAACACAAGTCAAAGAAACCGGAGGAGCTCATCAAGCTCGACAATTGGTAAGTCTCTGCGATCTATCTTTCTGTCTGGGTTATTTCACACTAACTAACTAAAATACCTATATCTGCATTTATATATACAAAAATTGAGGAGAGGAGCGGCCTCCACCTCCTCCTTCTCCTCTCTATCTCTATATAACCTGCAGCTTTTATATACATATATGCCAACACATACACATTTATATACTCGCACACACAACCTCTTCTTTCGCCATTGTCAAGCCAGAGCAACGCGAGTCTGCGCATCGTTCTTTCTCTTTTCTTTATATATATATACCTCTCGATACCGTTCCTGACCCTCCACATCCTAATACACCTTATATTTCATCAAAAAAATCCAAGATTTTCCCTTAACCTTTTCTTTTTCCCTTTTTCATCGAACTTTCGAATTTTGCGCGCGCCACCCTCCTCGGAAAAGGGGGTGGTAGAGGAAAGGGGGGTAGACGCTAGTCAATCTACTTTACTATATACTCTCTCTTTTTCTCTCTCTCTCGAGGTTGGTGCTGGGCTTGTGTGCTACTGCAGCCTGCAACCCAAGAGAGTATATAGAGTACCGCCGCGCCGCCCGCGCCGGACAATGAACTCACGCGCGCGCGCGCGCGTTATACTTGTATATCATCATCTTCTCTTCTCTGATGGACATGGATTTTATATAGATTGTTATGATATGTTTAGTTATTGTTTTTTACTGATGACATTTTTAAGGGTTGAAGGTTAAAAGGGTAGGGATGATTTTTATGGGGAGGTAATGATGCCTTGGGGCTTCTGTTAAGCTATATACTCTGTCTCTTTCTCCTTTCTGTGTGTGGCCGGTACGCCATAGTGGAGGCTTCTTCTCTCTTCCTGCTGCTGCTATATGCTCTCGGTATAAGAGAACGCTTCGATCGAGGATGGAAGATGATGATGCTATAGACATTGGCTACCGGCAAATTTTTTTTTTTTTGTTCAAGTTTTTTGTTTTATTTGACCTTTGACCTTTAGTTTTTTTAGGGTGGATGGAGAAGGAAATGGGATTTGGGGTTTTTTGTGATGAGGAAAACGGAAATTAAACGTTGGGGGAAAATCGGAGTCGGACGAGGAATTTCGGAGCAACGATGAAATTTTTGGAGTTTTGGTGGGAGATTAATAGTTATGGGATCGTTTTTTAATAAAAATTATGGTTTTTTGTTTGGTGTTAACGACAATCACCGCTTACGAACATCTGCTTTGACATTTATTTGTATTAGTTAGTAATTAATTATTAAAATTTGTTTATTCAAATTTTAATTATTTAGTTATTTATTTTATTTGATTATTACTACTTTATTATGTGACTAACACAGAAAAATATCATACGGTGCCTCGATAAAAGTTTACTAAGACGAGCACCGGTGAAATTTTTTGCCACGTTAACATACCACCTTTACAAATCTTGCAAATTTTTTCGACTAGCAATATTATACTGATTATTCTACTATTTTTTTAAATTACATTTTTGTAAAATAATCAAAAATTAAATATTAGCATATTTTAGTTGACTCTGAAATTTGAAGGGTGTATTTCTTAACATGTAAAAAAACATTTTATTCTTCAATGTTTTTTAGAGTGACAGTCAGTTCTATATTTTTTTGATGTATATTTTTTTAAAGATTATTTAAGCAATAATAACTAATTTTTACTAATTAGTATCTTTATAAATAAAAGAACAATTATTCAATTTTTTTTTTTCTTAAATAAAAAAACTTCTACTCTTCGCAAAAATTATCCACATTAACAACAATGTGCTGTAAGAATGTTAACTTCGCCGAATGAATTTCGCATAAAAAAAGAAAAAAAAATTTTTGATACGTCAGTACACGTTGAAAAAAAAAAAAAATCATTCTACACATTCATGCTGTTTTGTAATTAAAAATTTCTTTAAAACACAATTTACTTGTTTTTTTTTCCTCTCTAACAACTTATTTTAGAAATTATTTTTTTTTTCCTTTCATGTAAAATATTTGTAAGGGTAAAAAGCATGTAATTTAAAAAAAATTTCGGTATTAAAATTCCACATTACTCTCTTTCAAGCCGATAAAAGGCTAAAGTGAATTTTCTAATAATGCCCTTAACTAGATATCTGAAATTAAATTTTTTTCTCCATTATCGTTGTAAAGGTATAAAACTTTTTTTTAAATTCTTTTATTTTATTAATTATCTCAACACAACTAAATAATGCATAGTATCATAAAACCCTTTATTATTCAAAACATTTAAAAAAAAAAACAAAGTAAAATCCCACAAATTCATCAAATTACTCCAAACTTTAATTTTTTCCAATCCCACATACATACATACAATCCAAACGTTTTTATCGTATTTAAATAACTCGTATAAATATATCCCCGCTGTTTTTAATTAAAATTTAAAATAAAATTTTTATAATGGATACAATATGAATGAAACATTTCTCATCGATAAAAGCTATATATAATCATCATAATCATCATCTTTCCAATCACAATATTTATTTACTTAACTCAAACAAAAACCACGTTAAAATAGCAATGTTTACCAACTATAAAATCTGTCATTCATGATTATATATTTTAAATAACTCGTTGTGTCTTTTTAAATAGCAATCTCTCACGTGTGTACGTATGTAACGTTTCTTCTTCTTTTTTTTTCTTTCTTTCTTTCTTTTTTAACATCATCGACTTCTTGACATAATTGCATTCTTATCAGTAAATTAGCTCTAATTTTACAATCAGCTGTGTATCGTAAAATAATAAGTATACATACATATATATCTCGCATATATAATCAATCGCATCAAATATAATATCCCCACAATTACAAAAAAAAAAAATTTCTCACGATTTAAAACCTCCATATACAACCAATAAAAAAAATCCCATTAAAATAAAAAAAAAATCAACAACAATCCAATTCCTTCCGCATACACATCTCTCACTCTCTATAGACACACGCATTCCACCAATAAAGCCGGAGTCGCGCATCGTACTCTCCCATCCACATGTACACACACATATACATACATATATACACATGCAGCCACCGTTTTCATTCCCTATTCCGGCGACTTGTGTGTCAAGGTTGCTTAGGAGATCTCTCTCTCTCTCTTTCCCTCTCGCTTATACGCTCACACGCCCTCCCCCTCCCCCTCCTCCTCGCACCTGCAACAGCAGCAGAGTGAGTGAGAAAGAAAGAGAGAGAGAGAGAACAGCACTCAACTCACCCGGTTCTCTCTCACTCTCCTCCCGCATATATATACACTATATACATATACAACATATATATATAGATATATATCCTCTTTAGATCACACACCGGCCCCTGCCGTTTTTCTCTTTCTCTCGTCTGCTTTGTTTTGCTCGCTTTCTTCTTCGATTACAGCCGCGGAAATAAAATGTATGTGTGTAAGTGTATGTAAGTGTGTATATGTGAGTACTTCTGTTATGTGGGATTTGATTGATTTGTTATATATGTAATGTGATGGGTATAAGAGAATTTTTTGGGAGTTTTTAATGAGATGAAATTGTAATATTTTTTTTTTATTAATAATGATTGGATTTATGTTATAATGTAAATTTTTTTAAATTTTTGTTTCAGGTATCAAAATGAGCTTTGAGCTTCCAAAGAAAATCAAATCACGTGGTAAAGATGCTCATTTGAATCATGAAGAATTGGTGCAGACAATGAAATGGAAGCAAATTGTAAGTTTATTATTATTTTTTTTTCGTTTTTCAATATTAATTGATGGTGTTAAAAATTTTTATTATTTACAAACTTTAAATAAAAAAAAATTTATAGTGGATTTTTTTGTGGTATTGTAAAATTTTATGAATAGTTAGTTGAATTGTTAATAAAAAAAAAAAATTATAAATGAAAGCCTGTCTATTACAAACAATCAAGGATACATTTATTGATCAACAATCACGTAACAATTGCAATTGCTATTAAACTTC
>JAPYZE010003443.1:0-12933 GCA_030522805.1 Leptomastidea abnormis | reverse complement strand
TATGCGAACGCATACCATGTAATAGCATACACTTCTATACATTTTCAGTTCAGAGAGAAAAGTGTTCTTTTCCACGTTTGTTACACATGCGGTGGTGGTATGTACATGCACACCTATACCTATAGGTATAAGTATATGTGGAATATGGTCCGACGGTAAAATGGACCACACGTTTTGTGTCTGCACCCTGGTGAAAAGGGTTTTTTTCAAGATTATATACAATTGTATATAATATCTATATACAAATTATTATTATATATATTTTTCATACAACGGTTTTTAAGAACGTCCGTGAAACCAAAACTATATGCTAAGCTTGATATTTGGTCAGTCCTAAAAATATTTATTTTAGGACTGACCAAATATCAAAGCAGCATAGTTTAGGTTTCACGGACGTGTTTATAAACAATTGTATGAAGAATTATGAAAAATAATTTTTATATATAATTTGTGTATAGGTATTATATACAATGGTATATAATCTTAAAAAACCTTTTATGCTGATACATGAGTAATTCCACAAAAAAGGGGTAGATATATGGTTCAAAAAATAAAAATTTTCAATTTCGAGGTACGCTCCTGATTGAGGACGCATAATCTTCGTTAGTTCATATACTTAACGAAAAATCTTGGTGTCACGTGATCTTTACGATGTGACACACTTTTCTAGGCGCATCTTACTTTTCCCATATAACTCCATGTTAAAATTAACAACATAGCTAATTCCTCACTGTTTCGTCCATAACTTTGTTTCTAAGTGAGATAGAAGAACGATTAAAAAAAGAGATTAAAGTGCTTTAAAATAGCTACAATTTGGCTTTTTAAGCAATTCAAACGATTGTTTAGTGCCAATGATACGTGCTTATAAAGTATAAAAAACATATAAATTTTTTAATTTTATTCACACTTTGTCACCCTGTAATTTCTTTTTTTGAATAAATCTTCTACCTATCTTAGAAAAAAGTTACAGACGAAACAGTATAAAAACATATAATATGATAAAAAAAATTATAGATAAAACACATGATGGAAGCGCGTGTGTCAAAAAGAATGCAAGTAGAAAAATTCGTTCAAGTATGCGCATATGTGTACGAATACCCGGCACAGCATATATGTAAAGAGAGATAGAGGGAAATAGCTCGCGGTCGCGGTTTCGCGCACTCGAGCAGCCGCGAAAAAGCACGCAACAGACCCGCACCGTCTCCACCTTCCACCTCTCGCAATATGAATTAGCCATCACACTCTAACCCCCTCCCTTTTATTCTCCCCGACGCTTTTAATAGCCAATATCCATTAGCCGAGCTTGCGATTAAAGCTCGAGTCTCGCGCTCTCTCCCTCTCTCTCTCTCTCTTTCTCGTTCTCTTTTTCATATATCAAGCTGGCGCCGAAACGCCGCTCTGTAATAAAAATCTCGGAGATCATCAGAGGCATATACGTATGTGTGTGTGTATGTATGTTATTTTAGCCGATCAAACGCATTACATCCTATGTATAAGATAAGAAGAAAAAGGATGTCAAAGAAAATTATAGATCTATTCTTGGCCTAAATCTGATGGTATACATGTACCCAATCAATAATAGTCGAAATCAAGCTTTTTTTTTCTTCTTGTTTTTTTATCAAACAAGGTCTGTGGAGTTTTAAAAGTAGACAAAGGGTTTTTGAAGCTCTACAAGTATATATAGTTATAAAAATATATGTATGACGATGACGGAATAAGGCTAAGGAAATTTGTTGAAAATTGCAGTAGCCAAGGCGTAATTATCCGGTGGCTTCTCTCGAGTCTCAAGCCGTCATTCGAACGACGAGAGGGAAAGAGGGAGAAAGACGATGTAAGAAGAGCCCTCGAGAACGTAATTACCCGTTCCGGCGAGGTCCGCGCGCGCGAGAAAGAGGAAAAGAGAAAGGGTCGCGCAAAAAGAGTCACAAGAAAAGGCTACATTACACGTAGCTACATTAAAACTCTCATTTATAAATACACCCACAATAAACAAGCACATGCAAAGAGGAAGGCTTGTGTTAAAAAAAAAGAAAAAAAAACATTTAATATTAACGCACGCATACACACACACACACACACACACACACACACACACACACACATATCAGCTATGCTTACCTATGAAATGCATCTCTCGAGCCGAATCCCATAACTGTGACGAGGCTGCAACTGCTCATCTCTTACCCTCTTGTCCGGTTGTCCCTTTTGATGCTACTTTTCTTCTTCCTGCAGATGATGCATGCACTTCTCTGCCTTATATATATATATGTGTACCAAAAATTAAGCATCAATGCTGCTTCTCTCTTCCTTTTATTAACCAGGATTCCCCGACGGGACAGGTGTAATTATGACAGCCAAAGTTGACACGCACACGCAGACACGCCGAGGAAGATTGTGAGGAAAGATATAAGAAGTAAGGAAGAAAAAATGAGAAAAAATGTACATCAAGGAACGATAAGAGAAGGAAGAACAAATAGATAGGTGTAGAAAGATAGTGCAGAGGAGAATAGCGCCGCGAAGGCGCGTGATTGTAGCAGAGCAGCCGCCACTCGCGTATATATACCTACACTATATAATTATAACCAAACTTGGGGCGCGATGCGGGCGTCGCGAGGTTCGGCCCCCAACTAGGGGGAGGCTCTCCTCGACGTAGTCGACGCGCTCAAACTCCCTCCTCCTTCTCCTCTGCCACCGGCGGCGCGTCGCGACGCCGATCCCCTTCCCCCCCCCCTTCCGCTTACACCTCCCTTCCCCAACCCATCCACCCACCACAACTACGTATTAGAGAAGGTAGGATGTGTATGATATCGTTCAGAAACTGTCCTATACTGTCTTCTTGATGATGATTCTATATGCCACCTTTTATTGCTGATGCCTGAGGTAGATTGTGTTTGTCAGACAGATGTATGATGTGCCTAGCTGTTAATTTTAATTTGGTAGAATGATTTTTCTTTATTATTATTTTGGTTGCATGTGTATTTTTAACTAGCCGCGTGGATTGATGATTAGAGAATTTGTTTTGGTATATCAAATATATATATTTTTTTTTTCGTCTATATTTCTTTTATTTCGTTTTTGTTTATTTTTAATGTCATCATTGCAAAGCTTTTATTATGCTCACTAAATTTTATTTATTTCATTGTTTTTATAGAAATCTTAGGTTTTTCCAGTAATACTGCCACAACAAAAGCCAAAAAAAAATAATAACAATGTTTTCTTTTTATGGCTTAATTCATACAAATATATGAGACGTCAATAGAATTATTGTTTTTCTATTTTCATTTTAACTACTTATCATAATAATGTCGATTGAAACAATTTATTCTAGTTTTCATATTTTTATGAGATTTCTCAGAAATCATAACTGAAAGACAAAAAAAAAATGTAGAAAATTGAGTGAAACACATTTATTGATTCTATTTCCATTGATCTTCATTTTTGCTTATGATTATATTTACTTACTCGTTTCACATACCCCGAGGCACATTTATTCTTGCACATGGGGAGATTATCCCTAGAGGTCTAAATGACAATGTTGGACAAGTTATACCTTGTATTTTTTTTTTAATACGTTTATTGACGTTCAACATAAATAAGCACGCCTACCAGTAGACAACCCGTTCGACATGAATCCAACTTTCACACCCGTCAAGAGTTCCAAAAAAAAAAAAAAAATCGATACTTTTGTTTTTACCAAGCACTTAAATAACTTGAATATAAAAAAAATTCATTAAAAACAAAGCTGCTAAAAATAGACTAGCTTTGATAAGAGATTTTTTGGTAGCTAATGTTGATACCTACTGTTCCTCTTTTCAAATTTTGCAAGGTTGAGTTAGACGCGACGCGCTGGCGGTCGGAGTAGCAGACGCCACGACGCGGAGAGACGTCGACGATAACAATAAACAGTATTCCGTTATTTTATATTTTATTTTTTTTTATTTTCAATTGCAACCTGTTCAAACTTTGAACGATTCAATTGGAATATTAACAAATTACAAGAGACACTAGTACGTTTGGTGTTTATTTCAAATTTCAAGGTTTCCAAGTTATTTTGTATATATTGCAGAAAATATGGAAGAAGGTGCTGCTCGTAAGAAGTCACTCTGTTAATAATTAATTGCTTCTAAACTTTAGTTAATATAAGAAATTATTACAGAAGCTGTTTCAATGCAGAAAAAACTCCAGTCATCTCATGATCCTGGCTGGAATGATCCTCCGAGCTGGGCATTAGCTGCTTCTCGAAAACCCAGCACTGGCAGCCCGACAAAAAGGCTGACTAGTAAAAGAGTGGCCTTTCCATTGAATACCATGCCAACAAAATCTTGGAGCTCCTCTGCAAATCAAAGTATACCTCCATTGCCTTCTATGCCTCCAATGGTAAACATGCCACCACCTGTCAGTGTTGGTGGTTTGACATCAGCTCCTCATAAACCTAAGGTTGCTCCAACAAAGATGGAAAGTGAAGATTCAATACCAGAACTTGAGATTAGTAAAGAAGAAGCTTTGAAAAATACTCTAGACAATTTGTGTCATGCAATGGAACAGTTGAATTCTAGTAAAATAGACGAGATGAAAAAAAGATTAGATAGGATGAAAATAATGTGGAATCAAGACAAACTTGATGAAATTGTACATCAGAAACTATTGGAAATTTCAAAAGGTATCGTTTTAAATTATATAATAGATTCAAATTAACTTACTTTTTTATAATTGATATAATTATGTATTTGTAGCTCTCAAAGAGGGTGATGTAGAGAAAGCAGATGAGATTCACATTTCACTTATGATGAACAGGGCTTCAATGTGTAGTTCTTGGATGCCTGGTATCAGGCAAATAATAACAGAGATGAAAATTAAAAATTTGTGATGTAATTGCAAATTTCATTCCAAGAATATATTTTTTAAACTATGTGTATAATAAATGTTTTTAATAAGGCAAAATCAATGCTTTGTAAAAAAATTAATTATTTCGATTGTGATTTAGTACAATAATGTATATAAAAAATGTTATTATTGAAAAATAAGTATTGTATTATCTTCACATTTTAAATGTCATCATTTTATTTATTAATTTTTATATGACTTGGCTATAAATATCCATTTAAGTAAATAAAATAGTATTAAGAAAGTCTTTTTAAAAAAAAATGTATTTGTCTCGTTTGAATGAAAAGTTAAAAAATTAATTTTAAATGTAATCATTTATCAATTAGCATATATTACATGTAAAAAAAATAAAAATTTCCACGTCATGTTTCTTTATTTTTATGACAAAAAATAATGACATCCCTGTGCATGCTAGCATTGCTAGCAGACCAATCAAAAGTGACGCAGTAGTAGCGCCCCAGATGCAGCCACCAGCCAGCATTATAGATATCCGTCATAATGGAAACATGGAAATGTTGCATTGTTTATAAATCTGCAATAATCCATGACGTATTCTTCTGCTGATTTTAATCTTTTATTAATGCTAAAAATTTATCGATAAAAAGAGTAAGTAATATTATAATAAGAAGTCTTTTTTCACGGATTCTTAACCTAAAATCTTATTTTAAGATAACCTTGATTAAAATTTAGATTTATTTGTTACAATAAGTCTTACTGCTAAAAAAATTGTCTTTTAATCTATATATTTTGACAGGATAAAAGATAAAAATGAAATATTCTACGTCGCCTCCAACTAGCCGCTGTGCTTCGCCTATGTCTTTGCGATCGTCAAGTTCGTCTTTGCCTATGCCAGTGACTTACAGGTAAAATCATAATTTATGCATTGACAGTTTTTGTTCTAAATTTTAATTATGATGACAATTACTTAATTGTTCCCAGTGTTGTTTGATTTATTTTCATCAATCATGAAATTCATTTTAGGCAAGATTGTTTTGGAGCTGCAACAAAGTGTTACAAGTATTTGAGGAAGCTGTTGAAATTTGAACAAATGGATTTTGAGTTTGCTATGTGGCAAATGATTTATCTTTTTACATCACCACAAAAAGTATACAGAAATTTTCAAAGTAGAAAACGTAAGTTGAAATAAGATTTCAAATTTTTGAAAAATAAAATTTCAAGTTTATATTAATCAAGTAGTTTTTGATTTTTAATTCAAGAAACCAAATCACAATTTGCACGAGATGATCCAGCATTCTTGGTACTTTTGGCTTGCTGGCTTTGTGTTTCATCTATAGGATTTGCCATTGTCTTGGGACTTGGATTCATTCAGTTTTTAAAATTTCTTTTATATGTTGTATTTATAGACTGCATTGGAATGGGAATTTTAGTAGCTTCCATTTCATGGTAAAACATTAAAAAGCATCATTAACTTTATATATTTTATCCAAATTATTTACAGATGGTAATAAGATTACTCAACTGAAAATAATATTATTTATCCTTTTAGGTTTGTTACAAACAGATATTTGCGTGTTGATCGTTCACAAGATGTTGAATGGGGATATGCTTTTGACATTCATTTAAATGCATTTTTTCCTCCTTTATTCATTCTACACTTTGTTCAATTATTTCTGTATAAAAGTAAGTACCTTATTAATTTAAAAAATGAATATAAAAATTAAATTTTAAATTTATACTTCTTTTTAGTGCTAATTAGTCATGACCTTTTCTTTTCTCGTTTTGTTGGAAATACCTTCTGGTTGATTGCTTTTAGTTATTATGTTTACATCACATTTTTGGGCTATGCAAGTAAGACTTGTAATCTTTCTACCTTTTATTGAAAAACAGCTTTATTTTAAAGATGTATTTTAACCTTTTTTTTAGGTGTGGAAATTCTACATGAAACACGCATGATACTGCAAGTAACCATTCCAGTTATATTTCTTACCTACCTTGTCACTCTGGCAGCTGGTATAAATATAAGCCGAGAAATGATGACATTTTATCACGAACGCGTTGTGTGATATTTAGTGCTGCAAATAGACTCCAAAGTAAAATGAATTAATTTTTTCAATTGTAAATACAAGTCTTTATGTTTAAAAATGTAACGTATATATGATTTACGTGATTTTGATAAAATTTAAATTTATTGTAATAATATTTGATAATTTCACTTGCACGTTATAATTATTTGAAGAGGCCTGAAATGTTCTTGTTGGCTATGTCGTCAAAAAATGATTCTTAAAAAATAATCTTGTTAAAAATATTTTTATTTCACAATTTTTTCGGTATATAAATTAATGCATTATGTATAACATGGTGTAAATGGTTTTATATTACTATATGCGCAAATTTAATATAAAGCAATGATTTTTAATATTACAAACTGATTTTTTTTATACTAATCGTTTCAAAAACGTTTTATTATTATTCCTATATTTATTTACAATATTGCTAGATCGTTGGTCTTGTTAGTCAATATTATGTAATATGTTACTCATGAAAATTGTAAAAGCATAGAATAAATTAGGTAGGTAATGGCTTAGTTTTAGTACATTTACTTTAATTTTTGTGTAAAAAAGGAAAATGAAATTTTTTTATTTTGAAATTTAACGGAAGAATCTTTAAATAAGTCTTAATTTATGCCTATAAAAAGAGTTTATTTAACAAAAGCAATAATACTTGACAATTTGAATAATTGTATGAAAAATAACTACCTATATTCTGTACAAAAAATCAATATAATACACGATTCTATATTTTCCATATGGCCAAAATTCTTATTCATTGCAATCAATAATTTCTACAACTATTAATAAATCTGGCAACTTGAATTATAAATTTTATAAATAAATTTTTCGTCCATAAACTTAAAAATTACAAACAAAATATTTTACAAATAAAATTGATTTTCAGTTTTTTAAATCCCAAGCACCAAATTATTTCCAATAATAGTCAATATTGACTATATAAAAAAATCATCAAGAAATTTTATACTCGAAAAAATAAATCATGATAGGCACTATGCATTACATACTAATTTTTTAATATCAAATATGCTCTTATTTCTTAATGAAACTGATCTTTCATTCGAATATACAAGTCTATAGCTTACATTAGTGTACACAGTTACCAAAATTAAACCATCATCAAAAAATTAATATATTAGGCAGTTATAAAGGCTTATTAATAATTGCAAAATCTGTTTTGATTTGCATCATACAAAGAAATATTTTATAAAATGCTCAATAGATTCATCTTTCTAAACAACAATAAACATATTTATATATTTTTAAAACTGAAAAAAAATTTTATGAAAAACTGAAAATCTTGCAAATCAATTCTAGATATCACACATTTGCCACAAGAATTATTTTCCATCAATCATTTGATGGTGACAATGATTTCCGCTTAACTTCGCTTTTTGTGTCCAATTGATTTAGATATTGAAGTTACAATGGTTTTAACACTACAAATAACAATTTCAAAAAATATAAATCAATATTTATAAAATTAAGATTATTAATTGATTGCCATTAGGCCAACGACATTAAACAGTCGTTTACAGATTTAATTCAACAACAAAGTAAGTTCTAACTCTATCCTATCTGAATATTTCATTAATTCGTGATACTTTTTAATATCACCACCTTTTATTTATTGCAAAAAATGAAATTTAATGATAACAGCACCATGAGAAACTGACAACTCCTCGACAAAGTTTAATCAGTACTATGCAAAATAAACTAATTATTTTTTCATCAAATTATGTATAAAAAATTAACCAACAGAAATTATTCATTGTATTCGAGAATTACCAAAATAATACAATAGCACGTTTCCAACACATGGGCTTCTCATGAAAGATTAATCAAGTAATGACTCGATAATTGAATGATCCTGGAAATCAAAATCATGGCAAGTGCCATGGATAACCATCTGCTATTTCGGTACATTAAGCAACCTTTCACGCTCCTCCTCTTCTTCAGTAAAATACACCCTCGTAATGACGATATCGCCGGTGCTAAATGTTTGGCAGGCGATTTCTTTACGTTGCGACTTGTCCACTTCCATTCGGCTGGCTTGACACATACATGAACACTTGGTAGGTGACGACCTGGTGCTCCCAGATGCGTCTGTATCATTTTCCGTACCAGTCACTGCTGACAGTATGGCCTCTAGCCGCTCGATCTTCTCGAAACCGTCCATCTGGCCGTCCGCAAGAATCTCATCCACCATGTGCATTGATTCAGTTAGGCTTGGTGGCTCCATGTTCCGTGGTGACACAACTCCACCTAAAAAGAAGTCGGTCATCAAAACAGGCTTGCTCAAATACGCTTGAGCTAACATAGTATATACATACCCGAGTGAGAATTTTCTGATGTGTAGCTATCCAAGCTCGGATATTCGGTTTCCTCCATCTTGTCATCTTCATCATCGTCGTCACTAGTATCATTCTTATCCTGTCCCATGTTCTCCAATTTTTCGAGCTTCTTGGCCACCTTGTAACTGCCTTTCAATTTTTCTTTTTCCTCTTGGGTCAGCTCTAAATAGCGCAACAGTCTAATCTCTCTGTTACTCAGAACAATATTTTTACCTAAACTCTCGTCCATTTTCTTGCGCAAATCTGCGACTTCGGTTTCGACTTTTCGCTGCTTCTTACGTGTTTTAACTTCCGTGGGATTTATATGCATTAATACCTGTTCCTCGCACAGCTCCCAAAAAAGTCGCTGATTTTCTGGCTTGATTGATCTGCAACAAAAACATTTTAAACTAGAAATAAATATTTATACATAAAAAAAAAAAATAAAGAAATCCACATACTTGAACATGGCATTGTAGATGAGAGGCACCAGACTTTGAACATCGCTACTGGCATAAACTATCATATCACGAGTTAGTGGCCTTCGAGCCCAATAGCGTTGATCCCGCCGATACATGCATTTAACTTGCTCCTTGAGCACATTACAAGGAGCTCCATAAAATTCGCAAAGAGTATTCAAATTGGCATTTTTGACTTTGTATACCGGTTTGCCGGTATTCTGATGTTCTATGACACTATGAGCTGCCTGTGGAATCAAATAAAATATCGAATTTAACATTAAAAAATTCAATTAACTATAAAAACAAAACGAATTCAAGTCTTACCTGCGTATCAAAGACATTAACAAGAGTGATTCCATATTGATAAAACAAAGTGGCGCTGTCATTTTTGCAATCATGCATCACCTGGAATACACGTATGCATGTCGTTGAACACCAAGCGATATACACAATAAACTTTATACTAATAAATGAAACTTACTTTAACAACTGTCTCACTTTCAAGTAACTTCTTGAGTCCCCCATATTGGACAATATTGGGGCAGGTTATCAAATCGAATACATAGACTTGCCCGGATATTGTACCAATCTGCATGACAGTAAGCTTACCCTTAGGCCCTAGCACGATACCTTCGCAATCGAACGACACGACATTCTTGCCATCAATAAAAGACTTTCGATTGAACATGATGTCGTCAATAATTGCCGAGCAATCCTTTACATGAATCACGACCTTGGTTTGTTGCGAAACTCGAGACTTCATGGCTTCACCAATTACAGCATTCTGCAACGACCTGTCCCTCTCAGTATTCTCAGCTAATGTCTTGATCAACAGATTATTGATACGCTGTTTGAGAGTCTGTTGTTGAAGGCTTACGGGTGGTGATATGGAGTTGTTGAACTCGGAGTCATACGAATTCAGGGAGTTGGATCGAGTTGAAGGACTAGTGGAGCGCAAGCTTTCAGGCTGAAAGTTTGCTTGGCGGACTGCTGTCGCTACATGATTATTTTGTAGCACTCGATCTACCTCATCTCGCGGCTTCCTTCTCTTGCTTTTTTCTGACTGATCACTAGTCTCGAGGCTTTTATCTTTCTGTTCAAAAGGCTTTGGCTTACCAATTGACGTCACGAGATTGCTTTGCACGTGAAAAGCATCTGGAGTCATTTTTAGGAACGTTGAGAGGTCCTGCTGTGTTTTAAACAACGATTCGCCTTCCGGAAATTTTTCTATGACCAAATTGAAAAGCTGATCTACCAAGATCACACCTTTTTGCTTGATACAATGTTCCAAGAAATCCTCAAGTCGTGCTGTTATTTCCGGATCCACCGATATGTCTGGTTCTGTAAAATATTAATGGCAATAATTTTATAAAAAAACTCGAAGTTGTAAAAAAAAAATATAATATAATTAAATATAATATAATATAATTTCTAGTTTTTTTTGTAAAAAATTTAATGCTTACCCAATTCTTTGAACGGCTCTGCTTTCATTCCTTCATATTGCTTTAATATAACATTATCATCAAGAACAACAAATGCACTAGGATACTTAATTAAAAAGTCCTTGAATTCTTTAAAATGCTGGCCAGAAATGTGCCTGACTTCCGGAGAAGCTTGAGACCTGTGACCCAAAAGACTCCTAATTGGCACCTCTGTACCTACTCCATATTGTATCAACTTATTCGAAAAATATTCAACTGCCTCTTGAGCATAATCACGTTTCTTGCAGTCAGGCTTGCTTCCATCCTCTTCCCCAGTTGCCGACTGCATGGTATTGATGCATACCAAGTCTCCATTAATTTTAAATAGAGCTGGATATTGAGCTAGAAATTTTTTAAGGCCACTTTGAGAACCACCAGCAATTTGCCTCATCTCCTTGGTGAAACCCTTGGCTCCAAACTGACAGCTCAAGTCATGCAAGGATCTAGGACCACCCTTGTCCATGAGTCGTTCAAAGAAAAAGAGGAGTGTCATGTTTCTCACCATCTCATATTCTGAACTATCCATTCTTTGATCTTGTCGGTTTAAAGATCAACTGCAAAGAAGATGTTAATCAATAAATCAATAATAAAATATTAAATATCAAGAAATCAAGACACATCATGTATGCAAGTGAATTAAACAATTGAAATTAGGATGGAAATTACGTATATGATAAAGATATTTGCTTGTCAACTAATTATAGCACCATCACGGCATCTTGACAATACAAGATTCATGGTTATGTATGCAAAGACGAGGTATACACACAGCCTGCAGCACTTGCTTTACAGGGGGCCTCGTCGGAAAGACAAGGATGAGCAAGAGCTCCGAATTTTCTCACAAGAATTCCTGGAAGGTGAGCCACAACCGGGCGACAGGGTACATACATAACAGGCAAGAGAGAAACATTTCAATTATGTACGGTACAGTGCACCCCCTTCCTTGTCGCTCTCTTGCCAGATATAGGTGACTTGACCGGGAAAGCTTCAGAGTCTCCACATGTATGTTTGTATATACATACAGGCTGCTCAAAGACAAAATATACTTGTTCTTGAAGTAGATTCTCACCTGAGAGTCGATCGACGGCTTTGGGGAGGGGGGCGGCTTGTGGATTGTAGAGCTTCTTCTTATTTTTTTTCTTCTTCTTCTTCTTATTAATTGTGGATTGTAGAGCTGCAGCAGAGAGCGCGCCCAGTCTCCAATTATATATAGCCAATAACTCTCCTTCCTCAACTGCAAGCATACGTGCGAAAGAATGAGACAGGCAGATTGTGTACTCTTCATTGATGCGAGAAAGAGAGAGAGAGAAAGAGAGAGAGAGCTGAGGAGTCCCCGACCCCGCGTGAACTTGCATGCATATTATATAGGTTCCGACAATTCCTCAAAGAAAAATCGAGTCTTAATAAATCAAATCTAAATTACAATTAATTTCTTTTAAGTGGTTTTATTAAAATTAAATGATGTAAGGTAGTTGAATGTTTGATTAGAAAAAAAAAAGTTTTTTACGTATAATACAAGATATTTTTTTTTAGATTTACAAATGAATTTGAATTTTCATGTGGAATTCTCAATAATAATTTCAATTATAAAAATTTATTTAAAAACAATGCCAAATTTACTTTAACCGAAATTCTCTTACGATACACATTTTTTTATTGTAAAAAAAAAGCAAAAGGGTGTTGTCTGGTCAACTTACGTCAAGCAGTCGTACCCTGGCCAAACTTACATGACTACCTATCGCAC
>JAPYZE010003442.1:0-12935 GCA_030522805.1 Leptomastidea abnormis | reverse complement strand
TATATATATATATATATATATATATATATATATATATATTCTATCTCAGTGCAGCATCCGTGAAATCGTAACAACCCTACATATATACTTACGTGGTCGCAACTACAACTACGACAGTATTACTGACCTTACGCGCACACAGCTCGCTTTCTCTCGACGACATCTCTCAGCCCCGCACAAGAAAGATAAAAGAAAAAACATCCGAGGATAAAAAGGATACGAGCCGTTAAACTTAGCGGTGTATACCAACGGCTAGGTTACGAGAACGAATGGGAGCGTTAATGTGACGTTCTCGACACCCTACCCTGTATACTTATATACTTACTATGACGATACTTGGTGTTGTATGTGTGTTGCTCTTTATTTTTTTTTTTTTACTTGTATACGCAGCAAACTATTTTAGCGCGTAAGTGTCCGTATAAAAGTGAAGCACTTCCGGATGTCGTATAAGGTGAAGCGCGTGCGCGCTTGTGGAGAGAAAGATATAAGAGTTGCGGCTATTATTTGTTGATGCTTTGTATGTGTGTTTGAGAGTCAGTTTGAATTAAGCTAAAGTTGTAAGAGGGTAAAAAATTTTTTTTATGATAACGAAGTTTTTAGGTGTACAGCGCGGGATATGTTTGATGATATGTAATTTGACAAATTGTTGAAATTAATGTTAACGGTGGAACAAAAGATGGCTTTAATTTATAGTAAAGTTAAAAAAAAAAATAATTTAAATTAAGATTGTAATCCGTGAACTGCTGAGACAATTCATTTTCTATTCTTATTTTTAAAGCCTTTCTGATACTCAAATGAGTATATTTCGGGCTAGTTACCAGGAAGTCGCAGAATGATAGATGTCGGGAATCGAACCCACAACCTGCAGATTACGAAACTTACATTCTACCTATTGAACTACTTCCAATTTTGAATGAATATTATTTAATCTTAATATTGATCAATTACTAACTAAAAAATTTTACGGGGTCATTATGGCAAGCAGTATTTTTATAAGCTAGTAAATAGAAGAAGAAGAAGATTAAAAATATATCATTTATATAAACATAAGAGCCAAATTAAAAAAAAAAAAAGACAAAAATCTTATACACTTCTGAACCATTTTTTAAAACAAATCTTAACTCACACAGACTAAAAAATAGCAAAGCGAAGCCGATCGAAGCAAGTAGCATTTGAAGTGAGCATCATTTTCTCAACGCAAACGACCCACTCAATCAATCGCTGCTGCCTTTATCGTTCGTCGTACATCTTTCTCCTCCTCCTCCTCTTAACCCTTTTTCTTCCTCCTTTTCTCTCTAAAATTTCTCATCACTTTTCCTTTTTCTTTCTGTGCTCAATCTCTTTTGTCTCTTTCGGTTGTTTGAGATATGCTTACACTGAGAACCATAAAAAATTTGTGACTCAATCCTCTCTGATCACCTCGTATTACGAGCTATTCTCGCGAATTTTCCAACAAGTTTTTGGCGCAATAGTGAAAAAATGAGGAGCCAAGAAAAATGGAAACTCGTTGCAGCAATGAGAAATATACTAAAAGCGAGCTGTTTCATACCATCTGTTACTTAATTCTATTTTCTTTTTTTTTTCTTCAACAAATTATGATGCAAGGCGTATCGAAAAGGAAAAGAAAAAGACGGAAAAGTAAAATTAGATAATTATTTTCATCGCTTAATTGAGAATTTAACTTTGAAATAGTCCAGGTATAAGAAAGCAATCTAGAATTGAGATGCAACGTTGTTAGGGTCAGTATACAAATTGGGAGAGTATAGGAAAGTGATTCGTTAGGAAAGTTAATTTATCTTTATTTTGCAGCTGGTCCGGTGACGAAGTATGGAAAGCCATTCGTTGCGTAACGCGGACTACTATAGTACGACTCGCCAGCTCGGCAATAAACATGCCGGGGAAAGCGCGAAAATGAAATACTTTTATTGGTTGGAAGAAGAGAAGGGAAAAGGGAAGAACAAGTACAAACTCTCACTGATAAATTGATAAGTAATTGATATTGATTTCGAATTCTCTGAATTTATGTTTCCAGGATGGAAGGTAAAAAAGAGAATGGCGAGAGCAAATACAAGTAGCAATAAAAAAAAATAATAATAATAATAAAAAAAGAAACGAATGTTATTTTAAGATTGGAAAACGCGGTCTAGCACGCGAAAAAGCAACAGAGAGAGAAAAAAGAGAGAACAGAGATGCTTGAGAAGATAAGAAAAATAGAGCTCGAATATGGGTGGATGGTGAAAAAAAAAAAGAGAAAAAGAAAGAGAGGAGAAAAAAAAGAAGCAAATGTACGTACGTTCATACTGCACAAACAAAACGATAAATCTGGGTAGTATGTGGTAGAGCTTGCGATCGATGCTTGCGATTTTAACCCGGAATTACTATGTTCTTTCTTTCTTTTTTTCTTTCTCTCTTGCACACTTGCTGGTCATTCGTCACGCTTTCGCTCTCGAGATATACATATATATAACCGAAGATATATTGCGACAACAAATACACAAAAATTTTACCTACTACAGAACAATCTAATTTAATACAGGAGAACAAAAAAAAAAATAAAAAGTAAAGTATAACCAGTGCCTAATCTTAAACTTACACCAAGGATGAGATCATACCACCGGAAATTAATGGCTGCTATATATGAAAACGCGCACACGTTTGACGATCATCCTGGCCGTAAATCCTCGCGGAATCTTAAGTGAAAATTTATGGAGAAAGGGAAGAGGAATATTCTAAGCCAGGACAATGTAGCTTCATGAGTGTAGGTGTCTGTGCATGCGTATACATGTGTATAAGCGTATGAGAGAGAAAGGGAAGGGTCAAGGATGTATGTGCGTTCGCGATCTTTCGTAAATTATTGGGCAATTACGTTCTGGCTTCCATTACAGAGACAGTGATTTGGGAGAGATCTCATAGTATGTATGTCGGTGTGCTACAGGCGTGTGTGTCTGATAAGAGATGCTCTGTCTCATTCTCCCCCGTTATTGCAGTAGATTTTTCAAAGTTAAATCTACAAGGGTGGAGGCTGTATTGCCACTCCTACTCTAGGGGTTTTTAAACTTTCAATATTTTATCATATTTCCATTAAAGCTCACATAAAAAATTTTGACATTTATATCGTTTCCTAAATCCCTGTCTGTACATTAAGCTAATAACGATATAGATTATAGTATAAAAGGGAATCGCATATATTATTCATCATCAGAGGTATTACGGTATTTTCTTCGTATTTAAAAAACTTTAAAATTAAAAAAAAATAAAGAGAAATTAAAAACAATCAAGTCTTACCTGCAGTAGCGGCACCTAGCCTAAGCACAGCATCACCTTGAAGTGAGATTGACAGCGTAGCGGTGTCTTCAAGCCTTGCCAACACCTCTTCGGGTATGTCTTCAGGCTCACGTAACCGCAGCGTTACCTCGTTTGTACCGTTTGTTTGGCCGGTGCCTCCGCCACCAGCACCACTACCCCCGCCACCTCCGGGGCTTGTAGAGGCCGAGTACATGAAGACCGAGCCGTAGCCGTGGAGCGACTGCAGGGGCAACCGCACGCCACCCACCTCGGCGACCGGGCCCTAAACATTAATATAATAATTTATTTAAAAAAAATTTTTTTTTTAATGTTTTATATGCGGGTTGAGATAAATATTAATTGTTTTGTTTATAATTTTTTGAAGCATAACAAGTTAATGCATTAATGCTTTATGATATTTTTATTATATAAGAGTAAACAAGTAAAAATTAATATTTCACCATTATGAATTTTTTATCAAAAGGAGAGGTAATTAAAATGAAAAATATTTTATCAATAATAAAAAGTATAAAATTGAAAAGTATGAATAACAACTTTTCATTTTATTTGCCTCGGTACAGTAAAATATTTTGTAATCATTAAAATAAATCAGCTGCTTTATGCGACCACGCTTTTATATATATATACGTGCAAGCTCAATTTACCTGTTTTGACAAACGAAAGAGGTCACGATAAAAGTTGTGTGTGTATTTTTTTTTCTTTTATAAATACAACAAAAGCTCAGCCGCGCATTTAAATGGATAAAAATTTTAAAAGTTTTAAATGGTCGTTACATTTCTCGCATTAAATTCACCCACATATATATTTAAGCTTGCATTAAAAATACTTTGGTACTCAACTTCATTCGTAAAACATTTACTATTGGTTATTGAAATAACGCGTAGTAACAAGAAACAAGCCATACGCATACGCTAACATATAATAAAATTTATATAGGTATACCACCATGAACATTTCGTGTACACTATACAAGCTTTACAAGCTCTCTTTCTCTTTCCTTCTCCAAATTATCCCAAAATCGAAAATTGCATTTAGCTCCATACGCTTCGTTTTAAAAAAATCCAACGAACATTTGCAAACAACCCTACATTGGTACATTATCGATCCACATTCACGAGCATATAATTTTCAGTTCACTCTAAAGCTCGCTTGTACCCGCACAAGTTTAGGCAACGCATCCATGAGCTTTCTACCGTCAAATTATTGATCGTGGAAAATAAAGTGGTCCCCATTGGAACGAATCTGCAACATAATATCGGGTGCAAGCTCGATAGTGAGAGATAAGCTTTCGAAACGGTACAAGCTTTGCAGATTGGAATCGTATTCAAAGCGTGCTTTTGCTAATAAAGCGTGTATTGGGTAGAAAAGGAGGGGGATTCTTTTTTTGTTTACGTACGCTTTTTTTTTATTCTTTGTTTGCTGTTTTTCATTCGCGTGTTTGCATTGTAGCAAAGAATATATATACGTGCGTAACTGTAATACATATACCGATACGAGTGAGAGCAGAGTCGATTCAAACTCAAAGGCCGGAAAATTAAGCTTGTGATGGATGCTTTGGACCATGGAATTTATCGGATTTCGTTCGCTCGAAATGACCGACCCTTGTATGTATGTATGTACGTACGTGTATTCGTTGAATACATGAACTTATATAGGTATTGATGTATATGAGGGAGGAGGGGGGGGGCAAATGTTAACTTTACGCGCGAGTTGTAGCTTTTTCAAATATTCGAATTACGCGCTATACTTGCTGTAAACTTTGTGTGAGTGGATTGGCTACAACATCGAACAAAATAGGGATATACCTCGATAATGCTACTGGCATCGAACGTATTTCATTTGATCGTTGTATGATTACTCTACCCTTGCTCGAATAAAATTAAACGAATTCAGTTGGTTGGATTTAAGTTAGTTATGATGTTTTTAACTTTTAAAACTTGTTCAAATGTAAGGTATGATTTGGTGAATTTTTTGAGAAAAAATATAATGTTAGAGATAAATTTAAAGTGCGTTATATTATATCAAAGTTATTATATATATCTAGTAATTTTAATATTTGTAATTTATTTTACTTCTGAACGATTTTGCTTCTCAGAAATCATATCCTATTTTCTATCTATATCCCTTATGTAGGAATAGGTAAAATTTACTCAGAGCCAGGATCCAAAGTCAAAACTTACTTTGATTGAAGTCAAACTCATTTCATTTTACTTTACTTAAAACGTTTCTTAATCCAACTGAACCAACGTTCGTTAAGTACACCCATCTTGAAATGTTTACAGTGAAATTTCGCTTCAAATCGAGTCAACTTCATTTTCAAATCATTAAAACTTAATGAAACATTCGATAGCTATATATTTACGACTTTATAGAAATAATCGAGAATCACGTTCAATAATTTAGACGAATCAACACAAAAAAAATCATCAAAACTTGCATAAAAGCAGTATAAATTAAAATAAATTTTCGCAATAATATATAAAAAACTTGACCTACAATCAGACAAAAAAAAAAAACGAGGTAAAGGACGAATTAAATCAACTTAGATGAAAATGCAATAACAATTTAGTCAAAGTACTAGACTCGTAGAAAAACTCGTGTAAGTCCACAGTACCTTTCTATTATTTAACTAAATTGATTCGTTTGATGAGTGTAAGGGAGGTACAATTTTCTATATAGCAAAGGACAAAACGTCGAGCACGTGTAAGTATGGTTAGAGTAGTATAGAAAAGAGAAAGAGAAAGATAAAGAGAAAGAGCAGGTGGGCTAGCCACGTAATTTATTTTAATGGTCATTTCCGTAATGGGGCTTTGAGAGGAGAGAGAGAGAGAGAGAGAGAGAGAGAGAGAGAGAGAAGAGACTAGCAATGCTTTGGTAGCTCTTTTGTCGGCATGGTAAAGAGAGAGGGGAGGGGAGCTTACGCCTCCGGAAACGATATGGCACAGCGGTAAATACTACCTGCTGCCGAAGTTATTGCTCGCATTCATGAACGAGCAAGAGAGAGAGAGAGAGAGAGAGAGAGAGAGAGAGAGAGACAGAGAGTTGAACGAGTATAAGCGAACAAGCGCACGCGCGCAAGCTCTCTCACTCTCACTCTCTCCTCGCGATGAAAGACGGGAAATTTATGGAGCTCATTTCGCATTGAAACGAGAGCTATTCCCGGGCGAATGCGCTTGCGGACCCGACGCAGAGAGCTACCGCCATTGTGCTTGCGAGCGAGCGAGCGAGCGGCCGAAGCTAAGAGTACGTCTCATCGGAACGAGTGGCCTCGCTTTATCTCCCTTATACTTACCCTTCTTCTTAACCTTTTCTCTCTCTCTCTCTCTTCTTGCTTCTCTCATACTCAAGACTTTGCCTTCGATCCTTATACATACATGTATACTCTCTCTCTCTCTCTCTCTTTCTCTTTCTTTGTCTGATTTTTCCTTTCTTTTCTTCTATCGAGATTGGCCGAAAGCATTCGGTTAACCATTAAATTAAAGTATATGTGAGTGGAATTGGGAAGGCGGACACGGGATATATTTTTTGAATTGTAATAATTTGCCGTTTGTTTTTATACGCACACAGGGGTTATTGAAAAATCAGGTCGATTCTGTTTTTCTAGAACTTATTTTTCTTGATTACATTAGCTATGGTAATGACGTATTTTATGATATATTTAAATTGTTATTAATATTATTCTATTGACAAATTAAATGTATATTAAATTAAACTATAAATTTATTCATATGTTTACAAAATTATAAGTAAATACAATTATTAATAATTTATATAAATCAATATTCATATAAAGTAAATATATTTTAATTGTGTTCTTTGCATAAAGATACACGAAAATAATGAAGGAAAATAGATTAAAATTTTTAAAGTTTGATATTCTAATCAACCATAAATAAGCAATTACAAATTGTAATAATTATAAAATTTCACAATAACTACGTTACAAAACTCTTCAGTATTCACTTAACTTAAAAAAAAAAAAAAGAAAAGGACATTAACAGAAACAACGTCATCGATCAAGTCCACACGTGTGTGTAGCCGTCACGGTTGTTAGACTAAACCATATCTCCAAGTATATACGCAACTGAGTTGCATATACACATAAGCATATCTATACCTATATATAGAGAGGATGCATTAACGTAATAACGCCGATTAGAAACGTGCCAGGGAACTAGCACGAAAGATCGGCAATGTCGTCCTTCACCCACTACACTTTATTATAACTATTACTATCCCAGCCGGCTGGATATTACCATCATCCAACTCGCTCGTAAAACCAGACAAGGTTAAAAAAGAAAAGAAAGAAAAAAAAACATCATCACGTAGTCGTTCGGACGCGCGTATAAATTAAATTCAAATATACCGAATACTCTCTATCTTTCCCTCTCTCTTTTTAATCTAACCATCTTTTTCCCTTCTCTATCTTTCTCATACTCCTCCTTTTCCTCTCATCGTCGCGAGGAAGAGATAAAGAGCCCGTCCTGGCCAAACAAACACGCGAGTGTACGCCCACGTCGACAAACATGCGAGAAGCCGGGAGGACAGGCATGGAGAGCGAGCAACGGCAGAGTAGAGTAGTAGCGATGCTCTCTATATTCAAGTAGAGCAAGCACACACACCCTACAGAGTTTTCAGAAGGGGCTTGCAAGCGCTTGGGCAATCGCAAGGAAAATGTTTTTGCGACCGGCCCAGCGCGTATAACCATCCCCCGAGTTGCCCGGTTCCCCCCCCCCCCTCTCACTTGCAGCACTCACTCGTTGGCCTTAGTTTATTTACCCGGGAAAAAGGGAGTTAGTCTCTCGAAGGGGAGAAGGAAAATAACAGGCTAGCCCTCGTCCTCTCTCTCTCTCTCTCTCTCTCGAGCTTTTCCCGAATCTCTCTCTCGAGCGCATTAGAACGCCCCCACATCTCTCGCTACCCATACCCCCCGCTTTTCCCCTCTGACCCCATCCAACTCAATGGATGCAAGCACGAGGTTTTTTTAACGTGAATAACGGCTGCAGAGAGAGACAGAGAGAGAGAGAGAGAGAGAGAGAGAGAGAGAGAAACAGAGAGTTTTACGAAATTTTTTTTTTAACTTTAAAATATGCACCTCAGATTAATAAATTAAGGTTATTCGAAAGTAAATAATGGCCTTGTTTTTTTTTTACAATATCTTTATTTGCTTCGTTTTTTCTTTTGAAAAAATGAGCTTTTTTATAATGCTGTTTAATTGTTTCGGAGCTAATAAAGCTATTTTAAAAATCTAAACAAATTTTAAAACATGCGTAAAAAGAAAAAAGAAAAAAAAAGATCATATTTAAAAGCAGCAACAAATTGAAAAACGAATGTTTTAAAAATCTCAGGATTGCTTTTACACTTTAGCGTAACCTCTTTTACAAGCAAACCCCGCTTCTACAACGAAAAATACGAGTTTCGACCGTTGGCGCCGAAGTAAGGCAAACGAGCCAGCAAACGGATGACGTATGAGCTGTTTTTGCGAAGCCCCATAACTTTCTTTCCCTTTCCAGTCTCTTTTCCCTTCATTGTCGTACTAGTGGCCGAGTATTTTTCCGGAGTTTTCTCGCATATAGTTATCTTTTGCTGAAAAACGAGCAAAGGCCACGAGAAGAACTTACGCGAATACACAAAACCGTCCATCCTACGGCTGTTGTGCGCGCGCGCAAACCTTCTGATATGCGTATACCCACACTTGCTCCATCGTTCATCTTTCTTCTCTTTTCTCTCTCCACCCGTAGAGCTACCAGCTTTCGCGACAAACAAGCTCCCTCCTATCTACTCCTCTCTTCCTGCACTATGCGGAAAAGCAACCAAGTCGGAAGTTAGACGAGACTCACCCGCAAGCTTTTGCCGACCTATTCATAAATTCTGTGCTCGCGGATTAAAAGTTAGCACCCCGTGAATTTCTCTTTTATAGCTTATTTTGTTAAAAAGAGAAAGAGAGAGAGAGAGAAAACTTGATAACGTAGTCGTGTTAACTAGAATTTTTTAACCAGTCTGTGTTTACGAGCAGAATGTATATATACTGATCCAAAATAAAACTAAAAATCTTGGCTTCGATATCACGGAGTATTTTGGCACTTTAAACCCTTCAATTTTCGTAAATTAAATTTAAAAATTTTATCGAGATTGTAAAATAAAATAAAGTAAAACCGAGATATCTTTTTTTTGTGTATGAAAAATACGCTGACATCGAGCAAAACGGAAATATGAAATTTTTTGTCGAAAAGGATAAATATAAGGAGAGAAAGTGAGGGAGAGAGAGAGAGAGAAGGTTGGAGGTAAGGAATAAAAAGTGAAGTGGAAAAAGATGTAACTGCAGTGGTAGGTCTTTGAGAAAAAAAAAGAAGAAGAAGAGGAAAAAAAAGAAGGTAGTGCGAAATCGGGAGACACGAGGCCCCTTCACGCTACGGGAGACTTTAATCCGAAAGAAGTCGTTCTCAACGGCGTCGTTCGATGGGAGAGGCGTGTGAAAATGCAAAGCGGAAAGGACGCGGAGCACGCGTAGCTCTTGGAAAATTTACGATCTGTAAAGCTTCTTTACGTTTGAGCTTCCTTGAAAATTTCTCTTTCACCCTTACTTATTCTTTTTTTTTTGTGCACACCTTGAACATTGCTATGTAGTTAGTTTTCTATTTATTTTTTAGATTTTTTTTATTAAACTTTTTACAAATATTTAAATATTATATTTTGAGCTTTTATTTGAAGTTCAAAAACATAAATCTTTCAAGTACTTGGTTAAAAATTTATACTTGTAAATTAATTACGAAATGTATAATTTTTTATTACAAATTATAATTATTTTATTAAAAAAAAGCATTAAAAATAAATTTTGTAAATGTAACTAATTTTATTTATTTATATTAGGTATTCTTAATTGTACATCATTAATTATAGGTAGAATAATGACTCAGAAACTAAATTAGTCTTTAAATTCAATTCCACATCTGTAGTTAGCAATCATTCGCTCGACAGACATTACAAATGCAAAATTAATGAACTAGTACGAGAAAAAGAATCAGAAAAATATCAACCACGGTAATTTCCATGCCAATTAATACAGCACAATCTTTAGAAAAAAGAAGCGAAGGGTGTGATACGTAAAAATACCTTACGATTCTAAACACTCTTCCTCATTACTACCTATATCCAAATGTCATTGAAAGCTTCGTTAAGCTCTCCGTACTATATATTTTTTACACGCAAACCATTTCTACCCTAGTGGTTGAGCATAGCGAATACAATAAAAAAAAATACGTTAATATATATCAGAGTCTCTTGTTCGTTGTGGTATAGGGTGCGGTTAATTTTGCAAGGAAGTAACGGGATGAATAGACAAACGATGCGTGGGTGTAACTTTGTAACGGAAGAGGGAAAAAAAATAAAGAACGTCGAAGCGGAAGAGACTGGGCAGAGAATGCACCAACGTGCATAAAAAAGTGCGATGCGTAGCTTAAAAAAAAAAAAAAAGCGAGAGAGATAGGAAAGGTAGGCAGGATTAACAATAGGAAGGAAGTCGGAGCCACGCGCAATCAGACGTGCGGCGATAAAACATTTTTTTTAAAAACATCCGAGCGTACGCGAAGGCTCACCCTCTCTCCTATTCTACTATACCCTCTCGTGGCTTGATTCGCGGCGCCCGCCGACAGGGCTTTTTCAAGCTCGTGAGAGACTGGTACACACACACACACACACACACACACACACACACATGCGTACGAAGCGACTGATGAATTATTGTTGCCAGTGGGGAAAACGTCCATGAGCTTCACAAATACGAGAAAGTAAAAGGGGATGGAGGGGCAGTGCTTGCAGAGTGGCCGCACACGTTTTTCCTCGACCGAATCCTGTCTATATATACGAGCAGCACCAAAACAAGCTGCGCTCGACAAGCACGAGGACCGATAGCGCTATGACGATAAATCAGCTATACGTGTGTGTCCGTTTGTTCGTTCATTCGTCCAATGCTTTTTATTTTTTTTTTTTCTGAAATTTTGGATTGCACCTAGATTTTTTTGATGCAGAAAATAACGGCGTGGCATGGTTTTGTCTGTGTACCAGATATTAAATGTGTCCGATTAGTTTTGGCATGAAGAATGAGAGAGAGAATGAGCGATTTACGCGCAGTTTGAGTATGAAATGTAGGTTGTAACGTTTTTGAAAAAGTAGAAGAGATTTTTTTTAAATTTTTTTTTGCGATTTGTCAATTTGACGTACGTAATCAGTTTCTGGTGTTTGTTTATCGATTACTGCTTTAAAAATTTGCGAAATGGTTTGGAATAATTGAACAGATAACAAAATTTAATTATAAGTAATAAATTAACTTCAAAAAGACACTGTATGGTATATTTAAGTAGTATAAGTTGAAACTGGTCAGACATTTTTTTTTTACAATTTTGAAAATCAATAAGTATTGATAAAGTGAGGGCATGAAATTTATGTATATTTTATGTACATTTCCTTGAAATGACAAAATATCGATGTGATCAATATAGTTATTTTTACCTCTAAAAGCAATATTAATAAACGCTAATGTAAATTCTACATACCAGAAATTCATTAGTGTAATTCTGTCAACCTTTACTCTACCTGCAAAATCTCTTTCATTTTACTATATGAACATGCAGACTTACAAATGTAATGTTAATATGTACTTCCATTAATAAATCCGTACTATTAGGTGATTGAAATACATCAAGTTTGATTAAATTAATATTAAATTCATTGTATTCAAATTTTAATAAAATATTTTAAAATAATTTTTATCAGTTATAACAATTTTCTTTTTTATATTATTCAATTTTATATATCTTATGAAATATTACAAATTTTTATAAAAATAAAATATTATAAATAAACTTTTACAACTAAAAAATGTCAATTAATAAATAAATTCATGCTAAAGAAATAAGAATTTTTTTCCATAGCATTATCAACGTATAAAAATTCATTTTTGCCTTTTCAGTCAACTGAGTAAGAAAAAAATAAATAAAAAAAAAAAGAAAAGAAAATTTACACAAGAAGCAAGCTTGACAAAACGGACTGCACACAAAGCCCGCCCGCGAAAATCCGTCAGCAACGGCGAATAGAAAGGTAGATAGGTGGGTAGGTAGGTGGTAGGTAGGTGGTTGGGCTTCTTCTTCTTCTCTATCTCCTTCGTCTTTTCAAAAGTTATATTCCCTAGGGAGCGAGCGAAGCTCCCACGTCGTTTCTCCGGTATCTATAATAACGACTCTGCATTTCACTCTTGCTCGTGCAAAAAAAAAAAAGGAGAGATAGAAAAAAATGCTGTCGCTCGCTCGTGCGCGCACTGTACCCTCCCCCTGGAGGCACGATTCTTTCATTTCTGACGTAATTACGCGAGAGTGCCACGACGACGACAGTGGCAGCGACCAACGCGCACACTGAAAACTCTCGCGGTCGTAGCAGCAGTAGCAGCAGCAGCCATTTGCCGCTGAGAGACTGACTATACCCGCTTGTTCGACCTCGTTTTATCTCCGGCCCTCCCGGCGACGTCTTATTCTTCAATTTTTTGAAGTGAAACTTCTTTAGGCGCGCCGTATATGGCGAGTTAACCCGTGAAACGAGCGAGCGAGCGCGTACGTGTACACGTACGCGTACGCGAG
>JAPYZE010003441.1:0-23272 GCA_030522805.1 Leptomastidea abnormis | reverse complement strand
GTCACCGACCCCATAAGACTCCATATAATCTGCAAGGAGCTGCGTATATTTATCGCCACGGGAGGGCGCTCTTTCAAAGTTGAGCTCCAAGCGAATAGTGTGTGTATGCGGCAGCGCAGGTCCGCGCACAGGTAATATATAAAGAGCAATAGCCTCATGGGGGGCCTTCTGGCCTTCGCCTTCGCCACAGGTATAAAATAGGTGTTGTATACCTATGTATACCTATACATATATACCAGTAGAAAAACAAGCGTGAGCACAGCTCCAGAAAACCGCGCCCGATGATTATACGCGTTGCCTGCAGCTCTGGGGCTTTCGTTACAATATAATTGTTCGTATTAATGTGGTCTAACTATAATTGAAGTCAAGGGGAAAGTGTTTTTTACGTGGAAAAGAGATATTCTACCAGATAAGTCAATGTCGTAATTGACAAGATAAAATTGATGAGGCAGCTGGTTCAATTTTATTGATTAATATAAGTATGTCGCTTAATCTTTAATGAAAACTTTATCTTTTATCGTTTTGATATTCTTAAAAACTAAAACCTTTGTTCTTCTAATCATTAATATGGTTAAACATCAATGGGTGGAAAACGGAAGAGGATAAAAATTTGTCGACTTAAATGTTGGGGATTGACATTGAAGTATTATAAAATTTGTTTAATGTTAATAGAAATGGCTCATGCAATAATTAAATTCACCTACCTTTTGTAGATCATTCAACGATTCAACGTAGATAAGAAGCGATGACAGCTTTGTCTCCTGTATTATTATCTTAACAATCTTTTTTTGGCGCTAAGTCGTTTACTCATCCCTTGCAAGTTCGAACCTGTCCTCAGTACTCCTCAGGGTATGGAATAATAGAAATCTCTGTATTATATTTCACAATCGTAGTTTAGAATAAACTTGTTAAAAAAAAGAAAGATAAAAACACTTTAGCAACTTGATTTTAGAAAAAGATGCACTCGTAAAAATTAATACTGCAACAACGACCGTTACACGTTTACGCGCGCACTGACTGGTCTCTTGTGGTGGGGGGTGGGGGTAAGTTCTAATTATACGTTCTAATCACACGTCACATTCTTTTTTATTAAATTTTTTGAAAACTTATTCAATGAATTTACGATAAATTTGACATTACAAATATCTATTTAATCAGAAGCTTTGCCATTAGTATAGAATAAATTATTACTCAATATTTTATTAAAATTTATTGAAATATAAGAAATAAACTATCGTTTATTGACAAATAATCAATTTATTTAAATGAAATTGTACATACAGTAATAAAATTAGTAATTATTATTGAAATTATTTCGATAGCGATCAATTTAAATGTAATTCAGGAATAATAACTATAAAGATAAGTGCATATAAATATAATAAGAAATATTGACGATAATTTGTATTCAGGTAATTTTTCAAACATTTATTCAATTTTATTTTAATATAATTCAATTAAAATAAATTGAAAAAAACCTGAAATACATACAATTATAGCTGTAAAAAGGGTTGAAACGTAAATGTATAGTAAAAGAAAAAAGTTAGAGGTTGATAAACAACTTATATAGAAATAATTTAACCATTTTTAACATTTTTTTTTCTAAAAAAAAAATATAAATGCAAATTTTTTTTTTAATATTAGGTATTAAAAGATAGATTGAAACTTTTTGAGAATGGAAAACTTTTATAGCGCCATTAGACCCTATATTATTTTTACAAGTTTCATCGGACTATTTCCAGTCAACGGTGTTTTTTCAACTCATCCAAGTGGCTTGAAGTTAGATTTGTTCATTTAAAAAATACCCAACAAATACAATTAATAATTAAAAATATAGTTCCACATAATTACATATAAATATTTTTTTATATAAAGGTACACATGGAAAAGTGCTAAAACTTTTAGATTTGGCTTCT
The DNA here is from genome assembly GCA_030522805.1 of Leptomastidea abnormis. Lineage (NCBI taxonomy): Eukaryota > Metazoa > Arthropoda > Insecta > Hymenoptera > Encyrtidae > Leptomastidea > Leptomastidea abnormis. The sequence continues at coordinate 21,356 of JAPYZE010003441.1, read as the reverse complement.
TTTTAATGGGTAGCATAGTTTTAAGTTTGTCAAGTAGTTATCATTACTTATATATTTCTATTTCTGCTGATGGAGCTAGTAAGTATAAAAATTGAATAATGCCAGTAATGTTGGATTTTTTTTTTTTTATAATTATTTGAATCATAAAAAACAAACTGGTTCCAATAGAAAAATACTGTACAAAATTATTAGTTACATTTTAATATTGTTGTGTGTCTACAACTCTACAGGTGTAGCAGTTTATTACATTATAACAACATTAGCTTTGTTAATGTTTTTAAGACTTGCTCACAATTGGCCTTACGTAGCTTTTTCGTGGGATAAAATAAAAAAGAAATCAAATTTAGGAGAACATTTTAGCGACTCAAATAACTTTGGTCTATCTGTAAAATTTAAAATCATTACTGTAGTCAGTCTTACATGCGGATTTGGTAATATATTTTAAACATTTTTACCGCAAAATTAAAAAAAAAATTATTATTTCTAATTTATGGAATTTTTAATAGTAAATATAAGTGCATGGTATATAAACGAATATGACGAAGCTCAAAAATCTATCAGCTTCAGTGAAAAAAATGGAACATTAAAAATTGTTGAAAAAATGTTTACGAATGGTTTTCCACAGGTTTGAACTTCATTAACAACTTCAAAATTAGTGAATCTATTTTTTCTTATTAATATTTGTTTAAATGTAGATTTTCACATATGTTAACTATGCTTTGTGGAAAGGAATCATAATTGTTGTAGTAGATTATTTTTGTGAATTTGCCTGGATTTATATGGATATGTTTATAATATTTATCAGCATTGCTTTGACCGATCTATTTAAACAATTAAATTATAAATTAAGCTCTATAAAAAATAAAGTTTGTTATTTATCAATAGAATTTATTTTTTTATAATTTGTTGATTTCAAAAAGATGGAATGTATATTTTTTTATCCTAGAATATGCCTGAAAGTTGGTGGCACGATATACGAATGGATTATAATCGTTGCGTTCAAATGACACGATTTATTGACTCCAAAATATCTGGCTTAGTCATGTTATCTTTTCTATCAAATCTGCTTATTATTTGTCTACAATTATTTAATTCTTTCAAGTATTCAACTATCAAATTTTACAATACTTGCATAGTTATTTATTATATAGTTATTTAAACATATTATTTTCAGGCTAAGAGAAAATTTTTTAGAAACCATTTTTTTCTCTGTTGATGTCGGCGTAGTCATTGTAAAAATAATGGCAGTTTCATTGTTTGCAGCAAATATAAACGAAGAATCATGTTTTCCAGCTACAATTTTGTATGGTGTATCAAGTGACAATTATTCAATAGAGGTTTATCAAATTAATTTTGATGTAAAAATAATTAAAGTAAATAATTTATAAAAATATAATTTTTTCTTTTGATAAATTATATAACAGGTTAAAAGATTTTTGATGCAAATAACAACGGATGTCAATGGCTTGACTGTAAACAAATTTTTCTTTATCACGCGTGGGCTAGTATTGAAAGTAAGAATAAATCAACTAGTATTTTAAATTAAAAATAAATAAAATATTGATAATAAAAAAAATTATTATTAAATTAAACTAAACTAAATTGAATGTATTTTTTTTATATAAGCTCTTTATTTTGTAGGTAGCTAGTACTATAATTACATACGAGATTGTAATAATTCAATTGAATTCCGTTCCACGAGGTCAACGTTAACCTTCTATAAGTCTATATTTTAACCCATTAGTATGCATAATAAAACATAAAATATTACCTTTATTATATTATAACGAATCATTTATGCACAAGAAATTATAAAATTGGATTGGGAATAAACAGTATTTATTGGATAGCAGATCACAGTTTGAGTAAAGCAAAAAAATAAATAAAATACAAAATATTTTTATTTTATACAAATTGTTGTCTGTTGTATAATTCGATATTTTTAAAATTAATCGCATACCTTTACATTTCAATTTTAAATTTATAAAAAATATGGAAAATTTTAGTGATGACATACAGCCGTTTATTACCCTGGCAAATTGTTTTGGAATTTTTCCGGTCAGCATCAGTACTCAGTCATATAAAAGCAAAAATTTAAAGTTAAAAATTTTGTTAAATTAAAATTAAAATAAAATAACGCAACTTATTAATATGAATTTTATTTTGATTTTATCTATTTTAAAGATTTTCATGGATAAGTTTCAAGTTCCTATATTGCTGCCTATGTTTCTTAGGTTTTACAACTTTATCATTAAATAGTATTTATCAGTGGTTATTTCTTACTGTTGCTGCAGATGAAATAAGTATGAAATAATTTAAAATTGTAACATTAGATTAACAGTGAACACTGTACTTTTTATTTAATTATTTATTTAAATTAATTTAATTATAATTACATTTTTGTAGCTCTTGTTGTTTTTTATTTCTCATCAGGAGTAGCATCGTTATTATTTTTAAAACTTGCTTACTACTGGCCTGATTTAACGATTTCGTGGAAAAAAATTAAACAAGAATCAACTTCAGGAGATAATTTGTGGCGTTCAGACAGATTTAGTTTATCTGTGAAATTTAAAATTGTTGGAACAATTGCTATGACCTATGGTTTAGGTAAATATTTAATTGCTTATTCCTAAAAAGTTTACATAGGTTTAGCTATAAAAAATTAAATTATACCTAAATAATAATAATAATAATAATTTTAATTAATCTTTAATAGTAAGCAATAGTGCTTGGTACGTCTACGAATATGCCAGATTAAGTGAAGAAAATGAAACATTAAAAGTTATTGAAAATATACTCAAGGATAGTTTTTCGCAAGTAATAAATTGTATCAAAATATTTGTAAAAATCGACAAAATTATCTATATTTAAAAATATTATCTAATTTACTTTAGGTTCTTACAGATGATAACTACACATTATGGAAAGGAATCGTATATCTTGTGTTAGATTATTTTTGCGAACTTACATTAATTTTTATTAATTTATTTATAATTTTTATCTGCATTGCTCTTACCGATCAATTTAAACAATTAAACTATAAATTAAATTTTGTAAAAAATAAGGTGCATTTTTATATTTAATATTATATTTTATGCATTAATCAACCAGGGTTTAATTTTAACAAATAACTTTTTTATTATTTTATTTTAGGAAATGCCTGAATGGTGGTGGCGAGAAATACGAATGGATTATAATCGTATTGCTCAAATGACCAGACATTTAGACTCTGAGATATCCGGAATGATTTTGCTATCATTTCTTTCCAACTTGTCTCTTTCGTGTCTTCAATTGTATAATTCTTTCAAGTACTTTATTTTTGTACTTTGTTTTTTATCGTAGAATGTACTTTTCATATTAAGCTCAATATAATATTGTAGAATTATAATTAAATTAATTGAAATTCTATTATTAAGACTTATTTTTCAGAGAAAGAGAAGAATTAACCGAAACAATTTTTTTTTGCTTGGATACAAGTTTAATATTTTCAAAACTATTAGCACTTTTATTTTTCGCTGCTAACATTAACGAAGAATCACGTTTTCCAGCTTTAGTTTTATATAATGTTTCTACTACAAATTATTCAATAGAGGTTTTAATATGTTTATTTTAAATGAAAATAATTAATTCAAATAGTAGATAATTAAAAAGTATAATCGATAATTTTTCAAAAATGTTATTTTCTCTAAACAGGTTGAAAGATTTTTGATACAAGTAACAACAGATAATATAGGTTTTACTGTGAAAAAATTCTTTTTTATTACGCGTGGATTAGTATTAAAAGTAAGTAAAACTATAGAAATTATTATTATATCATAGTTTAATTATATTTAATTTTTTTTCGACCTGGTATTACTTTAAAGTATTTGATTTTATAGGTAGTTAGCACAATAATCACTTATGAAATAATTCTAATCCAAATGAATTCATTGAATCGTGGTCAGACATAAAATGATTTATTTGAATATAATATACCTATTCTGGCCAAGAAAAATATATAATTTTAAAGGAATCCTATGTTACACTTTTAGCACAAATAATTATATTAAAGAAATTTCAATCTGTTAGTTTGAGCCTTTTACTGTCCCGCTAAAATTGGGCTATCAATATTTCGCTTTCGAATATTCAAACGACATATCTTATCAGAAAAGAGCGAAATATCTTAGCATATGGATACGCAAAAAAAAGTTTTTGATAATGAATCTTAAAGAATTTTGATTGTTTTTATATACTATTAATAAAATATTTTTGAGTCATTATCTAAAATGGCAAATTAGGTATTTAATTTTTTGTATTTAAAGTTTTGCAAACATACTACGAATTAAAAAAAAATACACTATATTAGTTTAGATTGATTTCATTTAATTGTATTTGAAACATAAGCTAAGCTTATAAATAAATTGATAAGAGAAATATACTTGTAATTGAAACTTCCCCTTTGCACAAGCAACTTTTTGTACTTTTATGCATGCATGTATACATACATGCCGTACTTGTGCATGAGATATTTATAAGAAAATAAACAATAATTATTCCATACAAAGTTTTTTAGTTTCAAAATAAAATTTATTAATTTATTACAGTGTTAAATTTGATACATAAAAAAGTTTTCTACATGGAAATGAAATTTAAATTTATGCTGATTAATACATCGCCTTTTCTAGCTTTCCTAATAAAATTTATTGTCATTAAATTATGCGACAAAAGATAATACATTAGAAATGGTACATTAGAAAACTAAAAGCAAATAAAATCAAATTATTAAAATTAAATACAAAATATTGAAAAATACATAGAAATGGAAGAACGTTTTGTTTACCATGATTTTAAATTAATTCGATTAATGGATATTCAACGTAGCGGTATATTTATATTCCTGGCGAGAATGACCTCGGAAAAAAAATTCAAATAACCTTTGATGTAAGATGTATGTGGAAGTAAAAAAAAAAAAAATTATTTGAGATTTTAAAATTAATGCGAGTTGAGATACAATAATTTTGTTAAAGATAGATTAATTATTTTATCACATAATATTTTAAAAATATATATAAATCAAGCAAAAATTGTTAAATTATTGTATTTACACAAATTTATAAATATTTAAGATACAAAATATGAATTCATTAAAAAATAAAACGCACAATAAGAGCATTTTATTTCACTTCTATTTTTACAAAGAATTAAGAGACCCGCATAATTAATTGTTATCGTCCACACTTTTTTTTTGCTAATCTCTATTTATTTTATTGTACTGCATAAATTTTTTGTAGTTTGTATTTGAAAATAAATAATATATACAATTTGCAATAATTTATTTTGCGATATTACAAATAATTAATTGTATTTACACGATATTGTCAATACATCTTCAAAAGAAATCATATCATTTGTGTAAAATTTTATTATTCAAATTTATATGGATTTTTTCCAATTGGTCGCTGATCTCTTCCAGGTACCTTGAGTCCATAAATTGGCGTGCATTTTAATAAGTATCCAGGACATTGCAAGTCACGGCAACAATTTTCATAAATTTGACACTATATAATCATATAAAAATAAATTAGATCTCAGTTTAATTATGGATGTATTTAATAAAATATAAACGTACCGGCTCGCCCCAACTTGCACACTCATCTCGATACCTTCTGCATTTTACACCAAGTAGTAAAGTTGCGAAAATCAAAGTCAATATCAATTTGCCCATTTTAATATCTTTATTTTTTTTAATTAACTAACTAAAAAAATTATTCAATATTATTAAATTTCAGATAAATTTAATATTATTTTAGAATGTAAAAAAATTAAATTAAAAACGATTTCAATGATTATTTAAAAGTAGAATTATCTCAAACATATACGGGTATTTTATTTATAATAAAAAAAAACAAAGCATTTATATTGTTTATCTTTATAAAATATAGAAAAAAAAACATGTTTTGATCGTACTTACATCGTTACCTCGTTCAGAGCAACTAAGACCGTGAAACTCACTTTCACGTTTACTTATATACTGTCCTGAAATCCAAAGAAGATGTGAATTTGAAGGAAAAAGAGAGGGAGTAAATATAATTCTTACGTCAGGCTCGAATTTACTTAACGACTGGTAGAAAATTCAATTGTTAATTCGTTAAATTACTTTTATTTTAATTATTTTTTAATATCTTCTTAATAATGTTTTTAAGTTATAATAATTTGAAATAAAAATATGTAATTAAACGTCTTAAAAAAAAAAAAAAAAAGAAGTGCAATTTACAAGAGTTTATAAAAAGTGTACAGAAGATTGTTTAGATTAATATTTGTTTGATTGTTTTTAAAATTACAAGAAGAAATAATATTTTTAACAACCAAGTTGCAATTACAAGAGGTGATGTTTCATCGTTAACAAATTTTGATAATTAAAATTACTAAAAAGAGTTAAATTTTGTTTAACGATTTGAAACGATTTTATAATTTGCGATATATAATATTTAACACATGGTTAATAGTAACTATAATATATTTACTGACAATATATTTTCGATGTTTACTTTAAAAATTTGAATATTGATGATCCATTTAAAATAAAATAATAAGTATTAATTCTAGGTAAATATGAGTAAACATGGGTTCGTTTAATCATTCACGTAAATTCCAAACATTTTAATTCTTATACGAGTCCTATACGATTACATTGAATCTGATCACTAGTAAATTACGCAATTTCTTAGGATAGCTATATCATTAAGGTGATCGATACTATGTTTATTTAAGGTATTGTAGATCTAATCTATTAGGTCGCAACTAGAATTTGTTGTAAATTATTTTTTTTTTTTTATCAACTGTTTTCAAAGTTTTTCATTTTAATATTATTACCGTATAACATTCATGATTTCTTATTACTAAAAATATGATATTTTATTATAAAAAATAATATTTTCTTATGTTAGACACTTTTTTTTAAAAATACATTAAATTGTCGCTCTATTACTTCTCAAATGAAAATTTCTTTATGACAAAGATCATAAAATTGTTTACTCTATACTTTTGTTGTTGTTCTTTTTTTACATGAATTATAAATCTAAGCTCGATATACCAGTTTTCTACTAGTAGCTTACAAGATAAAACAACTTACCCTTCAATTACCGTACGAGTAATAAAAGATTCGAGCTTTATCCACTGGATGTCGCAAAATTGAATATTTTGAAAAAACATTCGACGATATTTCTACTCTTTCCTCTCTTGGTGATTTCCGGTTATTTTTATCTTTATCCTCAAATGTATGCAACCAATTTCTTTCTCTTTCTAAAAACTATTAACCTTCTACAAACAATTTTAAACAATCCTTTAAAATTAAAAAAATAACAAATCTTGGTACCTATAATTATTTTACTATTCTTCTCAATAATAACAAATCAGTAATGATTCTAAAGTCCAAGTAAAATTGGCGCGAATTTTTACAGCGCATTCGATTCTGCGCAGAAACGGAAGTCAAAGTCCCGGTGACTTTCCCCCCTTACCGCGTGGAGATTCACCCCCACCCCTCCGCCCCGGTACATAATACTGGCGCGCAACAGCAACGCAGGTTCGCGCAGGCAGGCAGTAACCGGCATCAGCGACAACGGCGCTTCTTCTTTCGTTTTTCCTCCACGACCGCAAGGCTGCATGCACGGCGACGGCGAACACGCGATGATGGTCCCGGTCCCGGACGATCGTCTTCTTTTGCTTCTTTACCCTGGAGAGCCTCGTCATCCTGATGGTTCCTGGACGTATCATGGAGGAGGCGAGTCAACATGTGTAACAGTCGATTATTGGTAAGTGTTTGATTTGTACTTTCTTTTTATTTCTCATTATTCGTCTCTCTCGCGCGGGGACGCCGCAATGAAAGAAACCTCGTGGCTGCTGCGCTTGCATAACCTCGATTTTACCCTGCTGTATAAGAACACGCGCGCGACCACGTTTTTCATTTCGTTATTAAGATCGGCTTTTGGGTTAGTTTAATATTTATTTTATTTTGTTAATTCAGTTGAGATACATACTTTGATAATTGGTATCGACATTAGATCATTTTTGATTTTTGTTTTTTCTGACTAACGAAAATCGTCTTATTGGTGTATTTGCTGTATATGCAACCAGGTTGAGCAATATGTTGCTTTTATTCGTAATGTTGTTTCGTAACGGTTTTTTATGGATAATCAATGATGTTCATTTGTTATAATCGCGTTTTGTGTGAGTAGATTATCAAGGGGAAAAGTTGTGTCGTTGCTTTTTTTGTACTTGTTTCTTATATACGTAATGGAGAAAAATAAGGATGGTAACAACGTGGTGTGTAGATGCGATTAACACGTGGTGAGAGATTGAACAATTGAAATGCTTACTTATTGTTTTATTTCTTTTTTTTATTTCTATTTTTACTTGTTATCATTTGATAATTTGATTATGAAATATTTAATTTTTTTTCTATAAAAATTGTTAACGCATGATTTTTATAAAACATTTAAATTATTTTTCTAAATGCTCTAAGTTTATTATCATATAAAATATCTCACTCAATACGTTTTACTTTTTTTAAATAAAACAAATTTTATAATTATTAATTCATTTAAACAGCAAAAATCCATTTGTAAAACACATTTTCCTTATCTTAACATTCATATCCTCTTCGTTTCCCGAAGAATAATTTACACGGTAAAACCTCATTTCCCATTGTACAAATAAAATAAAATAAAAAGCCATGCACGAGGTCTAAATGCAAACCACATCCTCGATCTACCCCCGAAACAGTACAGTCAATTGGTGATAAAATATATAAAGCTTCAAAGCTCTTATTTTCTTTTTCTTTTATACATCGTTGTTTCTTAATTCTTACACTGCAATATATACCGGCGTTACACTTGTAAATCGTTATATGCTAATACAGAAAGAGAAAGAGAGAGGATAAAGAGTTCGACAGGGTCAGCGGGTCGCCGCCACCGCCGCTGGCGCTTCTGTGTGACGTAAGCGGATGCAGTGACCCCCCTACCTACCCCTACCCCTCACTTCTTGCCATCGCGCGACGAACTTCTGTCGATCGGGTGCTCCATATTTCTTCGACGTATCGGCACGTACGCGTCTTTGATTTTAAGAAATCTGGACTGATTTTTTTTTATTTTTGTTGAAGGCTGAATAATATTTTAAATATAAAATTTTTATAAAAAAGGAGTTATTTTATTAAATATAAATAAATTAGTTTTTTTGTGGATATGTGGTGGTTGGAAATTATTGTTAAATGATGGGGGTATATTAAGTTTGAGTAGCTATAAGTAAATGATACGGAGGTATTTTTATTGTATAGTGATGAGGATTTGATTGTTGCGAGACAATCGATTGTCTATACTCGATATAATTATCAGATAATCCTTTTTTTTATTTCTTGTTAAACTTTGTTGCTTCGATATTTCTTGTACTTTGTTTAAAGTTATTTGAATTATTTCAAGTACTTTGTATATTATATACGACTTCGGTATTATAGATAATTAAATCATTATTTCTTTTTTTTTTATTTTATCGCACGAATGGACTTTGATAAAAGTTTAGTTAATCATTCTCGTTTTTGAAGTCATTGGAGGCAAAAGAAGAAAAAAAAAATTCGATGATAAGTTTGTAATCTTGCTTACTAAAGAGGAAGTCAACATGCTATATTAAAACGGTTACCAATCGGCCACGTTCTCATAAATAAATCATTACGTAAATTAAGAATAATCACGAACCTTATTAATGCATAATAAAGATAATGTTTTCAAAAAGAAAAAAAAAGTTTTTTTTTAATGAGCACAAGTGTATTTTGCAACTATACTAAAAAAGACTAAAAAAAATCTCGTTTACCTCGTTAAAAAATTAAAATAAAATAAAAAATTATTTTGATAAAATTAACCTTCACTTATTTTACAATATTATATTTTGTAAAAAGAATACAAGAATTTAAAAAACGTTTAAACAAAAAGCATCAATCACGAAATTATCGTACGTACATGAAAAAAAAAAAAATAATGTCAAGCATGCATAAGCTCTAAAATCCCAAACAATTAAACAACAAAATATTTAATTAATCTCTCAAAAAAATAACTCATCCAACAATAACTCCCAACCATGTATAAATACAGCTTTTATACACATAAATAGTTAGATTTACAAACGACATAAGCAAAAGCTAATAAAAGAATCATCATCTCCCCATAAGTCTCTGCAATGAATTTTTTAGTCTCCCAATAAAATTCATTTAGCGCACAATAAAATTCAATTATATATTATATAGCACAGCTTAGTGTACTGCTGCTGCTGTTGCTGCTGTTCATTCGATCTTTTGCACGCGCTTGTATAATTCCGCTCTCTCGGGGGGCCTTGTAACCTACTCTCTTTTTCTCTCTCTCTCTCTCTTCTCTCTTTCGACTCCCAGAGATTCAAGCAAGCAAGAACATTATTTCTGATCCGTAAAGTAACTCTTTCCTTTGCACAGAAGCTGCGGGAAGAGATAAACAAGCTCGCGGGGTTATCGCGCACGTGGTAACTGCGGGGTTATCCTCAATATTCTCCTCTTTCTGTCCTTCGTTTGATTTTTCGCGTGTGCACAATTTTTTGCTCTCTTTCTTCTATTTTTTTTTTTTTTTTTTTTTATTATTTGCTGGTTCTTGGATGATGAGCGTGTTGATTGCGACTTGTTGATCTGCTTATAGCTAAGTCTTTCAAATATAATTTTAGACGCTTTGCGAGACGTGACTTATTTTCGGTATACTTATATCTGTGTGTATGTGTGTGGTGATGATTGTCCAAGTTATTTTGGTTGATGATATTCGTCTATCAAGTGTGCAAAAAAAATGTATCGTTAACTAAATTCTCATTATTGACGTCAACTTTTCATGTTACAATAATAAAAAAAATTCTTTTTTTTTACAAATAAATTTAATGAAACCGTATAAACATAATATTGTCGTTCTACCAGAACTCGTAAATTAGCGTATTTTTTTATTTTTTATTACAGTCTAAAGCGCGATTAATATCCGAGACCCATATAAAAGCCGGGGTCTGCTAATGGATTCATGCGAGATGCATTTAATTAACCGTTCGTGCAATATATAGTATCAGCACTAGCAAGCAAGTAAGGTAGTACATATTAGAGTGAATATAGGAGGAAGGGAGGGAGGTTTTGCACTGGAATCCAAGTGCAAGCGAGAGGTTGAGAAGAAAGTGCCGAATAAATCACCTGGCACACCCTGGTTGAACGTAAAGGCTATCTTCCCTTATCCTTTTAACCGTTGTATGTATATATGCCTTGTGCTTTCATTGCTTGCTACCTGATTTTCTATTTCCTTTCGTCTACACCTCGAATGAATTTTCCTCTCTCCGTTGGATACAATGTTTCTTTTTGCGAGTCCCTGGTCTTTGACAAATATGACAGTAGGTTTCTTTGAAAGGTCATAAAATGACGACTTGACGTAATGTACCGAGTCTCCTCACATCTGTCCCTAGGTCATTTTGCGAAAAACGTTTAGTGTAGGTTGCGAACGACCTTTGAAAAATTGGAGAAAGTTGAAAATGATGTCCAAAATGCGTTACAATGACCTTGCGCAGCAGGAAAAATTGCGGGAAAAGTTGGTTTTGAAATGTAAAAGAAAAATTGCTGTTGTGTAACCTATAGATTTTTAGGCTTTTTAAGACTTTCTACTCTAGTCGCTATCTCGTTTGTGATTGACTGATAGCAGCGATTAACTTTTTAGCAAAATTTTTTTATCATGAATTTCGTTTGATTATTGTTGATTATTAATTTGTCGATAAATACAACCTTCGTTGATAAAATTAACCGATTTCTTTCTTTCTTCTAGATTGATAAGTAAAATTTCATCAAAATTTGTATTAATTAAAGTATAAAATGAAAAATCTTAAATATTAGCAATACAAAAACAGATTTTAATAATACATAAAATAATTGTCTTTTTCTCTTGTTGGAATTTATAAGTTAATGCACTACTTATATAGTATATTTCGGTTATGTGTTATTACCACTGTGACATTACCAACAAAATAAAATACAAAATTCTCAAAACGATGCCACACGACTTATCGTTGAATTTATACTTATACATCAACAAACTCCGCGCACGTGTGGTATTTTAGTAAATAACATTTCAGTGCATTGTTCTGGAATTTTTGAGAGGTAATTAGAGAATGAAAGAGAGAGGCCTTACGGCGTCTTGGCTCGTTAATGATAGTTTTGAAATGCGTTCAAGTTAAAATATTTTTTATTATTGTTGTACGATCGGTATTGTTTTTGTCACTGTCCAAATTGTTGGAATTTTGTTTTTCTTTTTGTTTTTTTTTTAGTAGTATTATACTTACCTGTCTGAAAGACAAACAAGTAAAGCATTAAAATATGTGTTCTATCTGCATTACAAAATATATTTACTGAAAAAACCTGCACCGTAAAAAAATTACATTTTCAAATGATCTCTTCTCTTGCTACATTACGTTAACTCGGCGTCCCTTAAATAAACATATTTATTTAAATTTTTTTTTTTCTTTTCAAACCGTATTCCTATTACTTTACGAATTACCAACTAAGCGATCGAAGGGATATATATAGCCGAAAAAAAAAATTTTCACGCATGAATTTCCATTAATTTTTTTTGGGTCCGACGTCATTATACTTGCTTACGCTGCTTACTTATATATACACGTCCCGCTGCGCTTCTTCTTTCAAACTCATGTCTCCAAAAACTCTTCTATATCTTTTTCTCATCCTCTTTGACCAAGACTTTCCCAGGAAATATTTCAGAGAGTACGGTTATCGCGTTTAGTTTACATCTTGACAATTTTAAAATGACCTTAGGGAGTCGGGTTTCTATTTTATTTTTTTTTCAAAACTTTCCTTTTTTCTCTCTGTATATATTCATATATACATTTTCTCAAGTACTTTAAACGAATTATGTTAATTTAAATGTGGGGCCTTTTATTTTAAATTTATCTTTAACACGCCTATTGTCGTGACGACTCGTTTCTTCGGCGTCTGGTTTTTTTGCATTCATATATTCTCTCTTTTCTTCTTTTTTTTTCAACGCTAGCCACAACTAAACTCTTGCAAGTTGAAGAAATGCATTTCTAATCCTCGTAGTCGTCGTCGTTGTAGAAAATAAAAAGAAAGAGAAAGAAGAGGATGTATATTAGAAATTCAGTTCTAGTTGTATAATTAAATCTATTAAAACGGTTTACAATAGAGCTCCGACGTTTAAGACTACGCCAATAAATGAGTATTAATATTCAATGAGAAGAGACTACTTCTTTCTTTTTTTTTTCTTTCTTTCCTTTTTTTTTCTATTCAAATACGAGGGTATTGTATTGTGAGACGTGAATTATTAATATGAACTAGTTACGCAATCCTCGTTAATTCTGTGAATAATAAATTTATTAAAAAAAAAAAAAATTATAATTGACCAATTCGAAAATATAAACCTTGAACATAAAAAAAATGTAACTGATTTTTAGTCTCGAGACTTTAAAATAAAATAAATGTTTTACGTTCATTTGATAATTTTTTTTTCTTTCTTTTTTTTTATCAATGACCAACCATTTTGCTTCTTAAAACTCGGATGATGCCTTATTTTCCTCACGCCACCTACTTTTTTTTTTATTTTTTACTTTCCTTTAAACACACACACACACGACCATCAAACGGAAACTTGGCTGCTATAGACATAAACAATTTTTTAAGTAAGCACATAATATATATAAAATGAACGACGATAATTCACGCGATGATGATGATGATTTACAGAAACCGTTCATTTTCCACTCAACCACATTATACCTATACTAACCACACAATAATGTATAATTTCACGCTAGATTCTTTTTTTATTCTTTCATCTTCTTCTTTCTTCCTCCGATCATCTCTAGAAATTATATACCGTTTAAAATGAGAATCAACGCTAAAGTTTTCTTTCTGCGAAAAAAAACAAGAAAATCGGATCGCGTAATTAGAGCGAAAACCACACTCGCATACATACACATAGACAGATGCTTATAAAGAGAAGGTATATAGAGAAATTGAAAGCGTGAATACAAGCAATATAGTGTGCAAGTATAGCTCTATAAAAGCGACGTATTAATTGTTTCGCAACGGAGTATCCGTCTGACCGATTCTTCATTTTAAATTAGGCCGATATATATAAATATTAGAAGAAAATAAAATGAAAAAAAAAATGAAGGGGAGGAGGAGAGGGTCGTTAAGGTCTCTTTGCTCTCTTTTCTCTTTTTCTAACTTTCGATAAGATATAAATGCCACAGAAGCAACAGCAGTAGTAGTAGCGATTACGTAAAGTATGATAAGACTTTTCTCGTTTATAATAATATATAAAAGACCGATCTCGGCCAAACAAATTCCATTTTATATATACCGAAGTCCAAATAACAGACTTTCTCACACGCGTTCTTTTTATGTTTATGTATTGCTACTTGAGTAGCTCTCAATGGTAGCAATATGGGCGCCTTATATATTTATAGATAAATTTTGAAATTCTTGAGCGATATGGGAAATAAGCATATTGGGAATGTATATCGTAGTATGTAAAAAAAAAGAAAAAGAGAAGGGATGAGATAAAGTTTAAAGATAACATGAGTTCCTATAATGTTTGAAAAACTATTTGAAAAAAATTTAAAGAAACTGGAATTTATTCAATATAAGAGTATACATGATGATGATGAGTTGTGTTACGAAATCATGGCTGCGATTTCCTAACCGCTAGAAAAAAACATTCGATTATAAAATGTTATATGTTATGTATACTTACACGTGCGCGCGCACGGATGTATATATGATGTTATAAGTATACATCGTTATCTGGTTATAGGTTGCAAATATATAATTTGTAAAGTAAAATAAATTTTTAAAATTGTTCTTATACCTCGTTTTTTTCTCTCTGTATTTCAAATGAAGTTGTACAAAAAGTTTTTTTTATTTATTTATTTAAGTAAAGGGTTACGATATACCTATATATGCGTATATACTAAATCCAGCAATACATAATCGATCAGAGTAAATGCGTGTTTCGTTGGGGTTTCCCTCGAGGCATTGATTTCACATCGTCTCTGTTTCTTTTTCTCCTCTCCTATATATAAATGCGCAAGTACAACTGTAGCTGGTTCTTCTTTTTAGTTACGGGAGTCTCACGTCGATAAAGTAAAATACTATGTGCAAAGTTCGTTACGCTCTCTGTTCTCCATCATACCGCCTCTGAAATAAAAAGAGAGAGAGAAATCCTAAATATTTCAGTCTGGCCGCAATAAAACTTAAGGGAGCACACGTGCATGTATATGTACAAACCTGAATTTTTTATCAAGTCGCGATTAATATTTCATATATGCGAGTTTTGCGATCAGGTTGAGGGATAAGGAAAGAGTGTATATTAGTGTGTAGGTATATATATATATATATATATATATATATATATATATATATATATATATATATATTGATATATGTGTAGGTGTATGTGTGTGTGTGTGGGCGCGCCCTGGCTCTTTTTGCTAAATTACCAGCACATGTCAATCTGAGAAACAACCTGCATAAAATGTGCTCTCTATAATATACGATTGGTATAGTGTTAGTTAACGATCTATATGCTTGGAAGCTTATTAAAGGGTTTGATCTTTTTTTTTTTTTTTAGTCTTTTGATTGGATGTGGGTGTAATATGCTTGATGTAATTGAGGATAAAAATAGACTGGTTTCGTTTGAGTAGGCGAAATTGATTTATATGTGATTTGTGGGACTTTTTTAATGATTAATTGTTAGTAATTGATGGCTAAATATGTAGTTAACTTTTTTTTTTGTAAGATAAAGAAGAATCTGATGTTAGATATTTTAATGTTCAACAAAATCAATATTTCATCAATATATGCATTTTATAACTTTTGTATATGATGATGAGTCGTATATAACGCAAATACATACGCGTCATAAAATGTTTTTGCACTCATGAATTTTTAGGTATCATTCGATGACATTGCGTAATTTTTTTCAGAAATTTATATTTTGTAGATGTATTAAAATTATCTAGTGATATCTAGAAATTTTATCTATCAAAATCGAATGACTTCCTTTTTTTTTTTTTATTATTGACAAATTTTTAGTAATTTTAAAAATAAAGTTTATTATCCGCTTGAAATTTGAAAATAAAAATGAATTTACTCTGAAAAAGTGTGTTGCATAATTATAGGTTGATCAATATGCAATTGGAGCAAGATAAAAGTTGTGTAAAATAACGGACGTTTTAAACTGATCGAAGAACGCTAGTCAGAAAAATCGTGATCAATATTCTGATTATCCTATAAGCATTTTTGAATTTTAATGTGAAAATGTTAAATTGATGTTGCTTAATTATATTTTGAGATTTTTTTTTTATTTTTTAAGCGCCTGTGACTACGAGTTGTTATATTCATAAAATTTATCTATTTATTGCATCTTGCACAATATATTATCTGTTGCTTGAATGTTTTAATCAACTTTGGATTATCAGAAATGAATGAAACGATTGATGATTATTATACATACTTTTAAAAAACGAAATAATATTTAAAGTTGAATCATTTAAAAGAAAAAAATTCTTGTTAAACAACGTTTTTGCATTACAAAAGTAAAATAGTAGTAAAAACGTTTTATTGGAATGTTTTATTTATTTGTAATTAATTTTTATGTTTCAGATTTATTTAATGTGCAACATAACATGGATTATAAAGAAACAGGTCAAACAAACGACAACGGATTAAGGAGATTAGCAGAAACTGGTTGATCTTGTTAATGGCTAAGAAATATTCAAAATAGATTAAACAATGAAATAAAAAAGAAGCAATATTACAGGTAAAAAAATATGTATTCCTTTTTTTCTAATATTTGTATGACTATAATACAATTATATTTTAAAATAATTATAATATCTATTTATATATTTCTAAAAGACTACATAAAAAATTTATATGGTTTTGAAAGGCTTTGCAATTTGTAAAGCAGGTAATGGAATAGGAAATAAAATATTCTCTTTCATACAAGTAGTTTTGAATAACCTTTTCTTTTGTGTTAAGAAATTTTGGTTGAAAGTTTGCGTACATACAAAAGAATGTAAGATATTTTGGGTACCGTAGTTTTTAAACAAGTTTCCTTAGCTCCCCTTTCTTTTTTTCTATTTTTTTTTTCCATTTCATTCTTTAAAATAACGTTTTGTAAATCTCCAAAAAAATTAAGTTTTAAAAAACTACCGTTTAAAACATATATTATATCGATTATAATCTCATTTATCATAGACCACTTGAAAAAATAAATTTTTATTTTTAAAAGTATTAGAATCCCACTACAAACTATCAATTCTGAAAAAAAAAAAATTCAAATCGAGCACATGTAAGATAAACTACATAATATACTCTCTTTCAACGCTACCGTTACTCTCAAGTAGCTATACCACAGACACACACACACACATTATCATCCAAAAATAACTTTCAACTTCATTTATCCATTACATATACCCAAGCCTCTCTTTCTCTCTCCATCTCAAAACTCTCTTTCTCACTTCCCCTTATCATCATCACCTCCTCCCCACCCATATATAATAATCTAAATTTTCTCTCACCCCTCCCAACCCATCAACCTTATCTAATTGCCCGTTAATTTGAAAAAGAGCAAGTGGGATATCGAATAACACCATATTATAATATACCTATATAATAATAATCTCCGCCCCCTCTTTTCTTCCAAATATAAAATATATATACGCCACGATGCGTTACCCCAAAAAAATTCTCTCTTCGGTGGCCCGTCGACTCTTCTCTCTCTCTCTCTCTCTCTCATCTTTCTCTCTCTCTTTCTCCTCACTTCATTATCATCCTCATCAGCCATCCTCTCCAATCCACTTCCAGTCAGTCTCGTCGTTTCTTCCCTTCTCTCTCACTCAACTTTACTCCTCCTCCTTCTTCTTCTTCTCATCCCAGTCGTCTGGCTCCCCCTCTTTCTCCATACTATATATAAGCATATATCGAGAGAAGCCGCGGAAAAAGCAAAGAAAAAAGGGAAGGTCGACGACGCGCGCATATACATATATATACACTATATCTTTCTCTTTCTTTCTCCACCTCCTCGACCAACGTCGTCGTCGTCGTCGTCGACGTCTCGAAAGAGGGGCGCGTCAAGAGGTGGGGCGAGGATACTCTCGGCGGTTACACAGCAGAGCGCGCGCGCGCAAGTTTCCCTTGCTTCGAGAGCTTGGCAGTCAAGAATCTTTCCAGTTACTCGTCAGCCTCCGGCTCGCGTGGTCGTCCGCTGCTTTTTCTACTCTCCCACCTTTTTTTTTTTCTTTCCCTTTTTTTTTTAATTCTCAATATATACATAATAAGAGTAAGCTGATCACATATGTATAGACAATTGCGCGATCGGTGTTGTCTGGTTGTATCATATTTTCTTGCTCTTGCTTATTTTTTCTATAAGCTAATTGGATCCGCGAGTGATTGTTCGCCAGGTTTCTTTCGATTAAATCGTTGAGATAAAGACTATTTTTTTGTAATACGGAATATCACATCGTTATATTGGAGTCGTCTTCTTTTGTGGAACTGCTCAAAAATCGGTAACAAGATGTATTACGGTGCCTTTGGAACATCATTTCAAATATATATCACCTCGTGCTGCTGCAATTACATCCAAGTGCTGCAGAGAACACGCATATATACAGTTATTCAAGCTTTCAAGGGATGGTATCATCATCATCCCTTAAACTCGGATTAAAACAAGATTTCATCATCATCCAGAGTGGGCGGACACGAGAGGATCATCATCATCATCATTTTAGCCGAGTCAGAAGAAAGGGTAAAAAAAAAAGGAAAGAAACAGGCATGGTGACCGGTGATTCCTATTTTTAAACCACCGCCAGCCGTGTTGCTAAGTCATCGTTTGAACGCGCGTGCGTGCGTGTGTGCATGTTGGAGAGATAAGGGTTTTTTTTTGCTGTGTATGTGTGTGTGTGTGAGTATAAAAAGGAGCAGATGGGCTTGGGGGGGTGTGTTTGGTGTAGGTTTTTGGGTTTTTTTTTTTTTTTTTTTTTTTTTTTTTTTTTTTATTGTGGAACACGTGATTTCTAATTTATTAACTTAAGCTTTTATAATTTTGCTCGATCTGTTTTCATCGTAAATTAAAATTAATTTGAGAAAACAAGAAGGAACCTTGTGAACCGATAAAAACGAAATCAATTGAAAATACATAAACGAGTCTCTTGACTTATGCATATTCAAAAATTCACAAGCCTCTCATTATACCGATCTATTTCCTTTCCTCTTAAACAAATTTATATCTATCACTTTTTATTTCCTCCCTATAATTTTTATATGTACTTTTTCTTTCTTACTTTCGGCTTCCAATCCAAGTGTAAATTCCGCGATACTCCGCGCGTGTATATCTTCATCTTTCTTTCTCTTTCTTGTTCGACTCCGCTTTTTATTTTTTCTTCTTTCTTTATGTACATCGTAGTGGTGTCTGCGCTATAAGTCGGCAGCTGCGCGAACGAGCCCGGTCTTTGGCATACCTATATACTCGTATATACACTTAGTATGGTAGTAGTCATGCAGCCGTCGCCGGTTGGTATATAACATTGCGGTCTTTTTTTCTTCCTCGTGTAGCAGTTATATTATACTCTTGTTTAATAAAAAAATTTATAAATTTTTAATTAGAATTTATTTAACTATCGAGTGAGTGTATTATAATTTAACGTAATTTTTGCTCCAATTTTTATTAACATTAATTGGTTAATTCGTTTTTTATTTGAATTTGACCGGTATATTGACTTGAGTAACTCTTAGAACAAAATTTAAATTAAATCTTTGTATAAGCAGATAACGATTTTTCTTACCGATTTATAGTACCAAAAAATCGATAATTCTAGTCTTATTCCACGTAAATTTTTTTCTTTTCTTATACATGTGTAAAATTACATGTGATTTCTTATATACATGGCGCGTTGTAGTAGCAGCAAATGGCCGCAAGTATGAAGAAGGGGGAAAAAAAGAAACGCGCGAGAAAGAAAGAACGGCAGTAGTAGCAGCAGGCACAGAAGAGCAAGTTCGTCGAGGATCGTTCGCGTATTTCTCATATATATAATTGTGTGTGTATGTGTCCCGCTGCTGCCGCTGGTGCTGGATCATCGAGACTTCCTCCCTTCGGGACAAGTTCAGCGGGGTCCCTCGACCGTCGTCGCGGCTCTTTCTCTCGCAGCCTATAAATAGAAGGGGGCAGGCTTCTTCTTCGATTCCCATCTCTCATCTCTCTTTCTCCCTGTCTCGCTTACACACTTGCCTTGCTCCTTTTCCAAAGAGACCAGAGTAAGAAAGAAAGAAAGACTTCCGAGGCTTTCTCCCATCCCTGCAGTGTTGGTCTTGGTTGTTGCGTACAGTGTATATATATATATACCTATACCCAACATCTCCACACGTCTTGTAAATCGTCCAATCTCCTGGCTCTTTTCTCGTTCTCCTCTCCTTGATCTCGTCTACCTATACCCGCGCTGTGGTGTCCCAGACATAGAGCATCAACGATTGCGCGCGCGCTCGCGCGGAGAAAGAATCTTCCTTCTTGAATCGGCCGTTACGTAAACGACGCCGGCGCCGTCTTGGATTGAATATACCTCGTGCCGATCGGACTTCTTCGATGTAGAGATAGATAGTATAGAGATATATATTTATATATACCGGCTTTTTTTTTTTAACTCTCTATATCTCTCCGCAGCAGGGGTAAATTGCCTTACTACAAAGTTCGTCCTCCGATGTATATATATTTTTCTACCTCTCTTTCTTGTTTCTTTCTTTCTTTCTTTCTTTCTTTGGTTCTATTCGACCTTTATGGCTTCGAAAATTTAGTTGGAAATTAAGGTGTCCCTGATAAATGTATGTGTGGGTGTGGGAGAGAGAGCGCGTGTGTATATTTGTGTGTTGGATTTGACCTCGTGCGAGAAATATACTTTGGACTAGAATAATTATGTGTAGTAGGTATATATAAATTTTTGAATATATAGTCTTATTTTTTTTTTGTATTTATATTTTGTAGGGGGATTGGAATGTTTGTTATAGATTTTTGTTATTCGTGTCAATGTCGATTTTGGAGTTTAAGAGAGTGTAAATGTGTGTAATAATGTGTGTTCAGTTTAAATGTGAATTTTATTAGAATTTTTTTTTTTTTCTTGTCGAGGTAAAAATTTTTTTTTTCGCGAGATTTGATTTGCTAATGTAGGGTAAACTGCCCGGTTATTGACCGATTTGTCAAAATGCTACTTTGTAAGGCTTATAATTATTTTATTTTAGTATTTATCAATAGTATTTTTGA